>JAQZBX010102674.1:0-11133 GCA_029593785.1 Cabassous unicinctus | reverse complement strand
AACAATATAGATGATGAATTGGAGAGAAGCCAGACAAGAGACAGAGGGACTAGTAGGAATATTTTGACAGAGAGCCAGGTTACAAGTAATGAATACTTAGGCTAAGTCTATGGCAAGAAGAACAGGGAGGAGGAGGGAAATTAAGAAAACATATTTATGGAGTAGAGTTGACACATCATCACTAACTACATCAATGAATGAGAGAGCAGGACATGTCAAGGAAATCTTCTATTTTCTGGCTTAGAGCATTGGTGGTGACATTCACCCTGACTAGGAAGAGGGGGCAGAACTTTGGAGATAGAGCTTTAGATTGAAGTATTCATGAGAGTCTAACTGGAAATTCAGATGGGCTGAGGACACACATTTTGCTAGAGGTGAAAGACTGGTTTCACTTGCATATTGCTTCAGTTGAATCTATACTTTGGATGTGGTCACTCAGAAAGAGTATGGAGACTAAGGGATTTTGGGCAGGAGATTGAACCTTGGGAGCATCAACATGAGAAGGATAGAGGAAGACAATACTGAGAAGAAAGAAACATAGGGGTAGGAAGGAATTCATAAAAGATGATATGGGTAAGCCAAGATGGTGGTAGGGAAGAACATAATCATCTTATAAACAAGGATGACAAATCAGGAAGAAAAGATCAAGAAGATAAAGAAAGGAATGTATGTATTGCATTTGAGATCTTGAATGTAAGTGGTAACAGAAGAGCAATTTCATTGGAGTAGTTGGCTGAAGTGTGACAAGATCACAGGTGGTTGAATTGAAAATGAGTAAATGGTCCAGGTAATGGCCTAAGACTCATCTAAGAACCTTAGCTTTGAGTGGAGAGTGAAGAAGCAGTACTTACAGTGGTGGGGTTGTCTCAGTTTTAGAAGAGATAGAGAGAGGGGAAAGATCATGCTTATTTGCCAAGTGAAAGGCAGGAAGATGGAGAGGAGACATCTGTGGGGATTGAGCAAGATTGTTGGGGCAACATGAGAAACAACATAGTCAAGGCCAACTGAAAAAGGCCTATATTACCTATAGGTAATATTTTTTTATTCTAGTATCTTGTTCATCAATTGGTATATTTCCTAAGACACGATATTTAGGATAGATTCAATAAGTTAGGCAGAAACATCTCCTTATTAGTGTTTTCCTTAGGTTATATCAAATAGGTGTTAAATTGCCCATAAACATGCCTTGTTCATCCTGCTGCTTCTGCCCTGCTCCCACCCTTCTCCATATAGATTCTGTAAATAAAATCCAAACTTATGGTGTCCTACCATGTGATCTGCCTTCCTCTCAGCTCTCCAATTGCATCCCTAACCAATTTTCCCGAATCTCTTTTCTGTACCATGAACTGGGAACTGCTTTCCCTATTTTAAGCATTTGTCATTCCTGCCACTGCTGCTGGGAAAGCTCTTTCCTTAGAACTTTGCATGGCTGCATCCTTCAAATTGTTCACAGCTAAGCCTGAACATCACTTCACCTCCTCCAATGAAAGGAGATCTCTGTAATCACCCATATTTTATTATTGATCATGAGTCCTTTTTTAGATTTATTCTTTTTTGTGTGTGTGCTTATTTTTCTAAACTATATATTTAGAGAAGTTTAGGTTCATATTTACAGAAAAAATACAATGAAAATATAGGGAGCTCCCACACAACATCCCTGCATCCACACAAGGATACTCCCTTTATTGAAATCTTAGATTAGTGTTTTACATTTGTTACATTTGATGAACCAATTGCTACTAATCAAAGTCTATATATTATAATACTCTTTTTAATTCCATCAAATTGCCTGGAACAACGGCTATCTTTTCTGACATTTTATTAGGCCTGCTGGTAATAAAGAACCATCAAGGTGACTGTAATTTACCATAATGCCAGGTTTTCAATTTATGTAAGTGTACAACATTTAAGATTGTGAAATGAGTAAAAGCAAATGTGTCAAGATTTAGTATCCTCTTCCTTCTGAGTGTATAAATACTCAATGCTGAAAGAGTACAGTCATTCCTTTCCTAATAGGGTGTGTAGAGAAGCCATCTACCATCTCTGGCCTGAGCAATTGGCCTACCTGGGACACTGGCAATGACTGAATCTTTTCCCCTGTTCTTTGGATGATTTGTGCTAATAAACTATTCATTTATTAAAGTTTTTTTGTGACAAAGCCTGTGTTCCCAAGAAACACTACAGAGCCACTTGTTCATCTGATTTTGGGGCTGCAAGTAGAGTACCTTGCAAATTATGGAATGGAATTGGTTGATTTTTGGCAATTATTTTCATCATTCATTAATACATTTTGTTTGTTGGTGTCTTGAGTAAAATGGGACTGATGGGCTTGTGGGCTAAACTGAGGGTTTGCCTCTTGTGTACCATCTTGGATAGAGGTAATGACCTACAGTTGGGGAACCTATGGCATGCCAAGAACATACTCTGGAGGAAAGGTATAAATCAATAGGACTTTGAGAAGCCCCCATGAATTCCAGGGAGTTGGGTAGCTAGTTTCATACTGAGATCAATGAAGTTGAGGCTTCCAATGTCTGGCATACAGTCCCCTGGCTCATGGTTTCTTATGCCTCTTCTCATTCTGGAACCAGGATTACAAACAGGTGTCCAAAAATAATATTTTGGTGACTGTGAGGTCAGTCATTATTCAGGAGACTATTAGAATTGAAGATTGTGACCTTCAATTATGAGACAAAATTATGAGACATTGGGAAGATGACAGAGTAGGGAGTTCTGGTACTCAATCCTTCTACCACAACTATAAAACAGGCAAGGACAATCTGAAACACCTATTCTAAATGTCCAGAATCCAGAATAACACAGTGCAATATCCAGGGAAAAGAAGGAAGAAAAGGCCAATAAACTATGGTAAAGAACTGTAATTTCTTTCTCTGAGTGGCAGCTGCTCTTGCCTATCCTACAATCTCACAGCAGGCCACCCCCATGGGGAGCAGACCCTGGCTAGTTGTTACTGACAGAAAGGGATGTAAAAGTCCTATTTCTCAAGAATGGCGGAGGCACAGCTGATCATTTATCACAGCTTTTGTTGATCAAATTCAGATCATTGGGTACTGACTCTGGGGGAAGTTATTGTTTCAACCTGCTCTTGACAAAGGTGGTGGCAGCCAATGTTTCAATCTGTTTTGGACAGGGGCAGAAGCAGTGGTGATTTAAAGAAGCAGTAATACCCCAGGTCTGTGGGAGGAGTAAGCTGAAGTTCTGCCTGCGCTGGGCAAGCTAGGATAGATCAGCTTTAGGGAGCCATCCAAGAAGCTTTTGTTGTCTTTTCTCTCCTCTTCCACAGGATTCATTGCAGCAAGTCTGCATCCCCTTCATTGGTCCCTGACTCTGTTATGGCTGGGAAACAACAACTTGGGAGACTCATCCCTGGGGTGACCTTCCTACCAGAATTTGCACTCTACACAAAAGAAGCATGAGACAAAAGTTATAAAAACTATAGAAGTGGACAGTCTGGGACAGAGGCCTGCCAGATTCAAATACTCAGGAGAGGGCAGCCTATATCCAAGGGAAAAAGCAGACAGTACACTTCTGTAAACATTGGAACTCCAAAACAACTGAAAAACAAAGCCACATGGCAAGAGAGAGACCCATAAAGAAAAGGAAAGCCCTGTACACCACATTTGCCTTCGGCAAACCACCCTTCCTGACAGGAGGGCTGAAATCCAAGAAAATGTTTGTTTTCTAACCTTTGTAACTCAGATGGTTACAAAATGAATAAAATATATCCTAGGTATAAATCCAAGAGCTAATATTTTAAATATTAACACAGTATGTAAAAAAAGAACACAATACAAACAGAAAAACAGGAAATGGTGGTCCATTCAAAGGAAGACGATAAAAATACAGGAAATACCAATGATGAAGATAAGAATGTGGACTTACTGAACAAAGTCTTTTAAAAAGAGGTCTTAAAATTTCTAAACAGAGTGAATGAATATACACATAAAGAACTAAATTATTTAAAAAAAAAACAATAAATGAATAATATGAGAGTCTAAGTAAAGAGAAAAATTTTAAAGTAACAAAATAATAACACTGGAGTTGAATACCACAATAACTGCAATGAAAAAATGGTCAGGAGGGTTTCAAGAGCAGATTAGAGCTGGCAGTGAACTTGAATAAAGACATTTGAAATGAGTTAGGCTGAGGAGCAGTAAAAGAAAAGAAATATTACAAGTGGAAATAGCCTAAAACATCAATTACATGCCAATATAAACATAATGGTCCTTTCAGATGGAGAAGAAGGCTATAAAGGGCCAGAAGGGTTATTCAAAGAAATAACAACAGAGAACTTCACAAATTTATAAGAAGATGTGAATATGCAAATCCAAGAGACTCAGAGATCACCAAATGGGATAACCATGAAAAAAAATATACCCCACCATATATTGATTACACAACCAAATGCAAAGGATAATGAGAGAGTCCTGAAAGCTGCAAGAAAAAAGCAACATTTAAATACAAGTGAGTCCCAAGTAGATTGAGTGCTGATTGATTTCTCATCAGAAATCAATAGAGGCTAGAAGACATAGGTCTGAAACGATAAAAGTGCTGAACGAAAATAACCGCCAGCCAAAAATTTATATACATTGAATCACTCTTCAAAAATGTGGGAGAAATAAAGACATTCTCAATTAAACAAAAATGAGGGAAATCATCGCCACTAGACCTGCCTCGCAAGCAATGGTAATGGAAGTTTTTCAGACTGAAATGAAAGTACACTAGAAAATGCTTCAAAACAGCCTAAAAACAACAATGATCTGCATAAAGGTATCCATTTGGGTAATTGTAAATGCCAGCATTATTGTTTGGTATGTAACTTCACTTCTTGCTTCCTACCTGTGCTAAAATGCAAATGCATTAAAGGTAATGATAAATCAAAGCTTTTGTACATAAAATGTACAAACATATAAGTGGTAAGAAGTGAAAAAGTGGTGGGGGTTCAGAGGTTTATAATATACAGACATGTTCTTGAAGTTAAGTAGGTATCAAACCAAATTGTTATATATTTAATATGTTACATTTCAACCTCATGTGTTAAAAACAAATGAAAAACATCCAGATAGAATTTGGAAGGCACACAAAATGATATGACACAAGGAAACAAATTAATATTAAACAGAAGTGAGTGTTCCAAGCAGGGAGCCATGTAAAATGACAGCTTCCCATCAAACAGAGGGAAAAGTCAGACCAAAGAAAGACTCAGACAAGTTAAGCTTGGTGAACAGATGTTTAATAGGGGGCTTACATAGGGCCTCACCCTCAATGGTCCAGAGGGGAGAACCTCTCTCTTTGAGATTCTGAGACTGGTCATGGCCTAATCCTGACATGTGGCAGTGGGCAGAAAACATGATACTGCTGAAGCTCAAGCTAAACTTACCACAAAGCTAGAAGGGCCTTTTTAAAACACATGCCTATGTGCACATGGACAGGGCATGTGAGTGGGTAGCATGATTAAAAAGTGCAGTGCTCAAGAGAGATAAACAAGGCCCAGATATTCACCATGTTTTCCAGCAGGGCAGAAGTTACACTTTCACAGTATCTATGTAAAATGAGCATTTACAATGTTTGTCAGTAGGGCTGAAGTTACATCTTTACAGTAATTACTAAGGGATCTATTGATACAAAGGTGGTCAAGCAGTTCACAGATCAGATTATCCTTAGAGTTTATGGGATAGAATTCTAACCATACATTTTTTTATCAGTCATGAGCTCACAGTTATTTCTCAAGGCTTGCTGTGTAACTACTAAGAAATGAAATGTTTCTATGACTAAAAGGGGAAAGAACTGAAAGCATTGTGGGAAAATTTCAAAGCCATATATACCACAGTGAGAGACAAAAACATCATAAAACTTACAAAGGTAAAATAGAAAAATGACAGAAGAAAATTCTATATTATCAGTAGTGACTTTAAATGCAAATGGAATCAAATCTTCAGTCAAATGGAAAATATTGATAAAATGTATTAAAAAGCATGAACAAACTATATGCTACCTGCAAGAGACATATCTTGCATTCAAAATACAAATATGTTGCATATAAAAGAATAAAAAAAAAAACCAGTTAAGTTATAACCAAAAGAGAAGTGAGGATGGTTCATTTGTTACAGTTCTATAAATATTGAAACATTGACTACCTGTGGGATATAGGCCATGCTAATTTCCATCAAAATTTATAAAAATGTATGGTCAAAAATGTAAACCATAATGCAAATCATTTACCATGGTAAGTAACAATGCTTCAATATTTGTACATCAATTTTAACCAATGTACCATCCACAGGTAAAATGTTATTAATAGGGAAAAAGGGCAAAGGGGGAGGAAGTTGGGTATATGGATATCCCTTATATTCCATAAGTGACTTTTATGTAACATAAAGCTTCTCTGTAGACAAAATGAAAAAATAAGAAACTGGGGGAATAACCAGAAGAAATGTCACTGTACATAAAAGATAACAGATTTTAGAGTGATGAAAGACATAATGTCAACATTGTTTTTAATTTTATATTTATAAATATTTTTTTATTATTCCAATTTTTTAAAAAAAATTAGATTTTATTTATTTTTAAAACTATCCTAATTTCATTTTCTAATTAATTGTATTTGGTTATTTTCTTGCATTCATTTTTGAATAAGTTTTTAATCACAGAAGGGTTACAACAGTGGCAGGGGAGGATCATTGTTACAGGGTGTCTGTGATAGGGCATGAATGGGAGGAGGTTTACCTGAGGCTTATCTATAAGGCATACAAATATTTTTGTACTCATGGTGTATTATCACAGTGGGTGGAGATTCACATAATAACTGAAAAAATATCCAATTCCCATCCTGTGGAGCTCTGCCACATTCTGTATTGGGACAACAAAATTACCTAAGTTCAGGGGCAGTGACTAGTGTAAGAGGATGGATCATTGACAGGCCCTTGACACAATGACTGTACTTATAAACTTACTTTTGAATTTGAAACAAGCTAGTATTATAGTATCCCTAAGATTTACCTTCAGAGATCCTCCTTGTTATTCAAATATGTCCCCTCTCTAAGCCATATTCAGCATTAAAATGCATTACCTTCCTTCCAGTGTGGGACATGACTCCTGGGGATAAGCTGCCCTGGGACAGAGTGATTACTACCAAGCCCCACCTAGCAATGCAACTGGAAAAAGACAATGACCAAAAGGGGGAAAGGGTAAATCAAATGAGATTATATTGCTAAGAGTCTTCAAAGTGAGTCAAGAGGTCATTCCAGAAGATATGCTTATGCAAATCTCAGCAGGATCATATTGACTGTCACAGTAAATATTGCCTCAAATAATGGAGACATACAGACACAATAGGCAGGGCTTACAGCTCAGGAATTTGGTGCCCTGCTAGTGGGCCCTACTTTGGAATTTATGCTCCCCAGTGTGACCAAGTTAGACTCAGTTGTGGTTTCCCTACATATTTCTCTTCTGCCCATTCTATTTGAACCTATACATAATCCAGAGTTGTAGGTGTATGTCCAAGAGATTTAAATCTTTGGACAGTTCATGTGCCAGCTGGGCCCTGAATCTCAACAGAGTTGCAACATCTACTCACCAGTTCATTGGACTCACACAGGAAAACTAACAGGAGATGATGATGAACAACAACCATCCAAAGGAACAGAGAGAGTGTGCAACTGCAAGCATGATAGTCCCATCCATCTGCCCAATAGAGTCTAAGCCCCCTCTCAATAAGAGTTTGAGTGGGGATCACCATCCTAGAACCCTCAGGATTAGAGAATGAGTGATGGACTAGAGTAGACTTAATGGTACTCTGCTAAAGATATATTGGGATTCTAGCAATGGAAGAACTTTTATTATTGATGTGGAGGCAGTGGCCACTGGAGGTCCTAAGGGGAGGGAGAGGGAAAAATGGGTGTAATATGGGGATATTTCTGGGACTTGGGAAATGCCCTGAATGACATTGCAATGACAGATACAAGCCATTATATATCTTGTCTTAACTTACAAATTTGTGTGGGAGAGAATGTAAACTACAACGTAAACTATAATCCATGTTTAGTGGCAGTGCTCCAAAATGTGTTCATCAATTGTAACAAATTTACCACACTCATGAAAGATGTGATTAATGTGGGAAAATATGGAAGGTGTTGGGAGTAGGGCATATGCAAATTCCTATATTTTTTATGTAACATTTATTTAATCTAAATATCTTTTAAAAAGAAAAAAGTTGTATATTTTAAAAAGGAGCTGAGGTGGCTATATTAATACAGAACAAAGTAGTCTTTAATTAAAATATATATATTATGGTCAAAGATGATCATTACATGATGAAAAGGGGGACAATTCAAAAGAAATGTGTAACATTTATGAATATATATCCACCTAACAGCAGAGCCCAAATCTTATGAAGCAAATACTGACAGATTTGAGTTGAAAAATGAAAAGTTCTACATTAACAGGTGAAGACCTTAATAAACAATTCTCAAAAAATGATAGACTATCTAGTGAGAAGATCAATAAGTACAGGATCTAATGATACAGATACACACAACCAACTAGACTTAACAGACATATATAGAACACTATACCTGACAAAAACAAAGTTCATATTCTTCTCAAATTTATATGGATCATTCTCCAGAATAGAGCATATGTTGGAGAACAAAACAAGTTTCAATGAATTTAAAAAATTTGAAATCATACAATGCATATTCTCTGAATACAACAGAATGAAGCTAGAAATCTAAATCAGAAAGAAAAAGGGGAAATTCACAAATATGTGGAAATTTAACAATATAATCTAAAACACCCAATGGGATAAAGAGGAAATCAGAAGAATAATTAGGAATTATCTTGAGGT
The DNA here is from genome assembly GCA_029593785.1 of Cabassous unicinctus. Lineage (NCBI taxonomy): Eukaryota > Metazoa > Chordata > Mammalia > Cingulata > Chlamyphoridae > Cabassous > Cabassous unicinctus. Next base: position 2,270 of record JAQZBX010102674.1, on the reverse strand, counting down.
GAATGAAAATGCTACATCCCAAGACATTTAGGATGCAGCAAAGTCAGTGCTGAGAGGGACATTTATACCTCTAGATGCTTACATTAAAATTGAAGAAAGACTTCAAATCACACAGCTAACCTCAAAACTGGAACAATGTGAAGAAGAGCAAACTAAACCAATAGCAAGGAGAAGGAAGGAAATGACAAAGATAAGAGCAGAGATAAAAGAAATATAAAATAAGAAAACAATAGAGCATTAGCTAAACCATAAGTTGATTCTTTGTAAAAATTAATAAAACCAACACTTATCTATATTGGTTTGGAAGTAAAGTGAGAAGATACAAATAAAGACTATCAGAAATGAAAAATGAGATATTACTGCCATTCTTACTGAAATGTAAAAGGGGCATAAGTGGATTCTATGAGCAGATGTGCCTTAAATTTGCCACAGGCTGCTGATGAAAAATATCAGAAATGGTTGGGTTTTATAGTGAGAATTTTATATAGGGTAAAATCTTAGAATTCTGAGGCCACAAAATGTCCAAATCAAGGTATCAGCAGAGATGCTTTTTCACCAATGTTAGGTACTGTTGATACTGGAGTCCTCCCACATGGCAAAGCAAGATGATCACCTTTTACTACCAAGCTCCCTGCTTTCCTTACAGAACCTACCATCTCCTGGAGCTCACCTGTGGACAAGCAGTCATTGGGTTTCTTTCTTTTAGGTCCTCATCTCCAGTCTTAGCTATTCTGACTTCTTCCCAAGTTCATCTGTGGTTATAAGACACATGGTTCATCTCTTCAACCATGAACTGTTGTGTTGGCCCATCATCTTGGGGGGATTGTGCTTAAGTTTTGACTGCTGTTTATCATCATGTCCTCTCTCAAATGGCAGGATCAAAAATGATGGTTTCCATTTTCCTTGTCTCCATTTACATAAGTCCCAGCAAGTGGGAAGAATCCCACAGTGTGTCACATTTCAATGATGTAGTCCAAACAAAAGGGCACAACATACACAGGAAGGGATTAGGTCATAAACTTAATCTTTAACTTTTTGGGAGGCATAAAAGAGCTTCAAACTGTCACAAGATATATGCCAATAATTTATATAACCTGGATGAAAAATAAAAATTCTTAGAAGCACATAAACTACTTATATTGACTGAAGAAGGAATAGAAGATCTAAGAAACCAATGACTAATAAAGACATTGTATCCATAAACAAAATGCCTCTAACAAATAGTTCAGGACCACATGGCATCACAGGAACATTTTAGCAAACATTTACAGAAGACCACTTTAATTCTGCTCAAACACTTCCAAAATAACTGAAGAGGAGAGGAAACTACCTAACTTTTTCCATAAGGCCAGCTATTTTGCTAAGGAAGAGGCAGAAACTCTAAATGCTATGCAAAGGCAAATTTATTCAATCAAATGAGTTTCAAGTAATATCAAATGATTATAAGAATTAACCAATCACAGACAAGAAGAGTAATCAAATAAATGACATAAGAACTAATGAAAGTATATACAACCATATCAGGAGAAAACACAACATCCGATCTCTCATGAGGCTGAGAAGTCCCTTTGCAGCTGATCTGAGTCCTGATTGTAAAAGTGGTCCAGGCTGAGTGTCTTCTCTAGGGTGAGGCTTCAACTGGCAGCTTAGGGGCTATCCTTTTTAAAGTTTCTGAACCTCAGAACTCCAATGAATCTAGCAACTCGTGAGGAATGACCTCATCAAAAGTAACCAAATCCATCTGGTGTGGGGGTGGCCAGCCCTCCACAGGAGAGATGCAGTGTCTTAAGGGGTCTTCTATTCTATTCTGTCCATGGTACACTAACATCAGCTTTACCTTAGTGTTGACTTTACAGGGGATATAAATAGGATGTGCAAATACAACATCTAGTAACTTGTTCCTTTTAAATATGTGTTTTTTGGGTATTGGGGAATGGGGTTGCCTGAATAGCAGCATTATAACATTTAAAGGACAAAGGACAAGTTAATCATTCACAATTCTAGGCTGAAACAATAGAGATTATTGATTAGAAATCTTATGAATTCACAGTTCTTAATAATAATTTTCTTATAGTACATCAACAGCATTACCTTCATAGTTAATCAAAATAAAGATACCACAAGAAAGAAAAACTACAGAACAAAATCTTATTAATTTAGAAGTAAAAATTCTCAACAAAATACTAGCAAACTGAATCCAGCAGCATCTTAAAAGAATTATACATGATGATGAAGTGGTAATAATCCCTGATATGCAAATTTGGTTCCAC
>JAQZBX010102673.1:0-11133 GCA_029593785.1 Cabassous unicinctus | reverse complement strand
GGGACCTGGCAGCACATCTGCGCACGGGGCCTAGTGGCTCACGTGCCTTCTATATTTTTCTTTTTTTAAAATTTTTACTGGGAGGTCCTGGGGGTCGAACCCAGGTCCCTCTATATGGGAGATGACACCCAACCACCCGAGCCACATCCATCCCCCTGCTGTATCTCTTAAGGTTGACCAAAGATACCCAAAGTTACAGTCTTTTCCCATCAGGATGGTCATATATTAAATCAGGCTTAGCTTATCACCAGCATTCTAAAAACCATACCTAGGGAGAAAAACTAGGTCTAGGGACACATGCATGGTTTCTAATATAGCGAATGTTTAGCCTACCCTGATTATCACAAAATCAGGACAGCGAGAATATTCGCATGGAAATAAGATATTTAAAAAATAATAAATACTTATCTCTCATTTCTCTGTAAAAATATATATTTTGCCTCTATTGATTTCCTAGGAAATAGGATATTTAAAAAGGCAATGCCATGGGAATTTTATCAGTTTTGGATTTCATGGTACAAATTTATCTGTAAACTTTTCTTTGGATCCATGTCTCATTGATAGGTTTTCCCCACTGTGTTACCATATACCCCATGTAAAGATAAAAGTAAGTTGGGGTAAAGGTCATAAAATTACCTCAAAAATAATTTACTTAATGCCTACTGAGAATATAATCTAATCTAGCATACATATTTTGAACATATTTATATGAATAACTTTACATTAAAATTAAATTTGGCCTAGCCATATCAAATATAAAGCACTTGATTTTTTTAAAAAAGATTTTTTTCTTTTCTGTTATTAACTGTGACTTAAAATATTGTCTACTCTAATGTTGCTTTATAAAAAAAAATACATAAACTATATGGTCAAAAAACCAAAAAAAAAAACAAAAGAACAATTAACAATTAAACTTTTCTGAGCATTGCCAAGAAAATATAACCAAAGGAACATGGATAGTAGTGTGAAGATGACAGAAAACATTCTGAGCCATTCCACATCCTAGTTGTGCAGCTATACTGTATAAAGTCCTATAAATGTATTTGGATGGTTATACTATCAATTTTTTTACCACAGACCCATCAGAAATGAGAACAAGTGTTCCAGCAAGCGGAGTACCAGCTCATGGCAATTGTATGTCAATTGCATGGGCCATGGTCAACAATTGGTAGATTTAGGGTTACCACAGTAGCAGGTCTGAGTGATGTGATATATGTTCCTTAAATTAAACTTTCCTGAGCATTGCCAAGAAAATATAACCAGAGGAACTTGAATAATAGTGTGATAATAGTTAGAGCCACTCCAGCAATGAGCTCTTGTTCCAATCAGTCTTTGCTAATCAAGAGTTACTTGAGGGAAACAAAGGTGGCTCAAGCAATTGGGCTCCCGTCTACCATATGGGATGTCCAAGGTTCGATTCCCGGGGCCTCCTGGTGAAAGGCAAGCTGGCCTGCGCAGCGAGCTGGCTCACGCAGGAGTGCTGACCTGCATGCAGAGCTGGCACAGCGAGATGATGCAACAAAAAGAGACAAAGGAGAGACAATAAGAGACGCAGCAGACCAGGGAGCTGAGATGGCGCAAGAGATTGAATGCCTCTCTCCCACTCCAGAAGGTCCCAGGATTGGTTCCCAGTGCCGCTTAAAGAGAAGACAAGAAGAACAGAAGAACACACAGAGAGCAGACAGTGAGCGCAAAACAGCAAGGGGTGTGGGGGGGATAAATAAATAAAATCTTTAAAAAAAAGTTAATTGAACTTCGTGTCAAAAAAATGTTGGAGGGGAAGTGACCACATACAAACTGAAAGAAACAATTTTGAAAGTGAAAGAACTAGGCACCAAATGTAAAATAAGTAAATACCTAAGGTTTAAATATCCATCTGGAATCGATGTTTTATGAATTACTAGCATGAACAGATGGCCAAGCTTGCTCACATTTTTTCCCCTAAATTTGTGACTATTGAATCAATTGTCTTATGGACCGTAAATTATACAGTTGAAGTGCTGTTTTCACACACAGGCACACGGCAAACACACATACACACACGCACACACACACACAAGTTTGCCATATGATCTGTGAACTCTAAAATTCATTCCAAGAAGATTATTTCCTTTTTTAGGGCACACTCTACGTTCAATGACTTTGCGCCCACCGCCTTCTCTAAGAAAGCTCATTTCCCCAGGCCACACCAGTTTAGAAACACCTAGGATTAAATTCTGTTTCTCTGCTCTTGTCCTTTCTTCTTACAGTGGAACCCTGAAGAGCTTTGCTCCCTTTCCTGTCTATTTATGGATGTCCTCAGGGGTAATCTCACTGGGCTTGAGCATGCTGTGCTGGCTAATAACCATTTAGCGACCTGCAAAGCTGTGTCGTGGCACCCAGCCACAGCCTCTAATGCTGGAGTAGAACTGCCTGCAGACACAGGCTATCCCTGCTGGGCCCCTGCACCACCGGAAGTGTGAGTGCTCCCAGGCTCGCTGTAACCCCTGACGTGCCAGTGCGTTTCTGGCAGCCTTCGCGTAGCCAAGCTGCGTTGTGCCTTCAGCCAGAGAGGGAGGACCCACCTCTCTCTCAGTATTGGGTGTTAGTTCACCTGATAGTCTTGCTTTGTGTCACAGTGTCTTTCAGAATTTTCAGTAAAGATAGTTTTATCTTCCTTAATTACTTGTAGCCTGCATCATCCCTGGTAGGAAACATGGTTTTGTTGGAGGTGTGAGCAGGGTCAAGAAAATCAACAAGAGATGGGTGATGTTTTAGCTTCCTAGGCTGCTCAAGCAAATACTATGAAATTGTTTGGCTGAAACAATGGGAATTTATTTACTCATGGTTTTGAGGCTGGGAAAATGTCTAAATCAAGTCATCAGAAGGAACTTTCTCCCCAAAGACTGTGACATTCTGGGACTGGCTGCTGGCGATCCTTGGTTCCTCTGTCATATGGCAAGCTACATGGTGGCATCTCCTGGTCTCCTCCTCCTTCTCTTCTGGGTTTCATTTCAGCTTCATGACTCCTGTGATTTTCTCTCTGTCTGAATTTTATTCTCTTACAAAGTGCTCCAGTAATAGGATTAAGACCCATCCTGACTGAGGTGGGTCACACCTTAATTGAAGTAACCTCATCAAAAGTTCCTACTTACAATGGGTTCACACCCACTGGAATGGATTAGATTTAAGAAGATGTTTTTCTGGGGTACATACAGCATCATACCAAAGATGGTAAGTCCCCCAGGGAATGAGCAAGAGCAGGACAAGAAGGGACAGGTTGAGCGAGTGGAATTACTGGAAACTTCTCAGAGCTGGAGTGATGGGAGAGAGGGTGAGCTGTGGTGCAGAAGAAGGTAGCCACCATAATGCCATGGTCAGGAAGGGGGAGAGCAGGAGGAGCAGGCACCCCACTTCAGCCCACTCCCACTCTTGAGCTGCAGACACTGGCCCCATCTAACTGGAAGCAAGGGGACAGGGGAGCTCTGGTGATCATTTCTAAAACTGTCTCCTACCTTTCTTTCCCACAGTGGGTTCCTAGAAACTGGGTTAGAGTAGAAGCTGTGCAGTAGACACTCCATTGAGGACGGCTGCTCCTTTCTGTGGAACAATGACAGATTGTAATTGTAGTGCTTGACTTTTTGTCCAGAAGTCTGGCTACTCATGCAAATAAACTCCTACTGTGTTGATGCAAGCAGTTAACCAGACTTGCTCAGATATACTTTTATTAGTCAAGAGTGGTCAGCCTAAGATGTGGGGGCCAACTCTAGTGTCTCAGTGTCTAAGCCAATAGAGACTGCTTCTTGCTCACATTCAGGTCAAGTGCTCTCCTCCATCTTTTAGATGTCCATGGCAGTTTGAAATTATTTTATGAATCCCAGAAAGAGAAATACTATGTTTGTAAACTGATCTATTCCTCTGGGTGTGATACCCTTTGATTGCATTAAATTCAGTTGAATGGTCTTTGATTAGATTACTTAATAAGATCCCTTTAGGGCTTTTGATTGTACTACATCAGTGAGACATGATTCAGGTTGAGTCTCCACCTCCTTGCTGGATTTGATATAAATGGACATACTGACAGACACAGAGGAAAAAGGGAGCCAGCATATTTGATTCTGTAATGTGTGTGAGAGACGGCTGTTTAAACACTAAGCCCCTAAGAGGCTGGGCCCATGGAGCAGCTCAAGAGGAGACCATCCCTGCTATAGGACTGATAGCTCACAGCTGAACTTGGGAAGAGACTGAAATAGGAGGCCCGGAAAGAGACAAGCCCTGTGCCAGCTTGCAGCTGAGCCTGAGAGAGGAAGCCTGGCAGGAAGGCAGAGACCAGGCAGAGATCTCCTGCCATCTTGCTTCAACATGTGGCAGCTGACTTGGGTGAGAAAGCACCTCTTATGGTGCTTTGAGTTGTTCTTTTCATGGCCTTGGAACTGTAATCTTTTACTCCAGATATATTCCCGTTATAATAGCCAATAGATTTCTGGTACTTTGCATTGGCCGTCCTTTGGCAAACGAAAACAATGTACCATCTGAAACACAGGAGTCTGGAAGAAGGAAGACAAAGGAGGATCACTTAAGATGATTTCATGGCCAGCCCTGTCGTGCTTGACTCCCGTTGACCAGAAATTGATCACATGACTCCAATCTCACTGCAGAGAAGGCCAGAGATATTCCTAGAGAATTAACAGTTTCTCTTCCAACAATGAACATAACAGGGTGAGCTAGGAAGCCTGAACATATGTTAATTAAATACTTAGCCTCCTTCATTTCACATAGCCATAAATTCCTGTTGTCTTTGGAATCTCCTCCTTACCCTGTGAAGCTTGAGTATTTAACTAATTTCTCTAGATAAGCCACTTTAATTATCTCCATAATACATTATTTGGAGGACCCACAGGGAGATGGTTTGTCTGACTGAGTTGATGCAATATAAGAAGGTAAAATACATTGTTATTAAAGATTTATGGTCCGTCAAAAATATTCCCCCATTTTTTAATGCTTTAATCAAGTTATAATTTTAACTCTTTATAAAATATCCATACTTTTTAAAGTAGATGCTAACCAAACAGGGCTTTGAAGATGCCATTTCTTAAGGGTGAAACAAGCAATTATATTATGGTAAGAAATTCATATGGCAAATTGATTTAATGTCTGTACTTATTAGTGCATCCCATTACATGAGAAACTTTGAAATATTTGAAGTGCTCTGCACAGGAGCAATGAGAGGAGCAATGAGAGGTTTGGAAAAAGAAAAAAATGTATTATTATTTAGCTTTTTTATTAGAGAAGTTGTAGAATCATTCATAAAATTAGAGAATCATTATGTATTAGAGAATCATGCATAAAATACATTGTGCATTAGAGAATCATGCATAAAATGCAGAGTTCTCACATATTATTAACACCTTGCATTAGTGTGATACATTTGCTGCAACTGATGAAAAAACATTTTTATAATTGTACTATTAACTATAGTCCTTGGTTTACTTTAAGGTTTACTGTTTGTATTGTAAAGTCCTAAAGACTTAAAAAAAATTTTTTTATTCTAGTCACATATATACAACCAAAAATTTCCTCTTTTAATCACGTTCAAATATGTAATGCAGTGCTCTTAATTACATTCACAATGTTGTGCTATCATCATTACCATCCATTACCAAAACTTTTCCATCATCCCAAATAGAAACTCTGTAGAATTTAAGCATTAACTCCCTATTCCCACCCCCACTCTGACCCCTGGTAGCCTATATTCTAGTTTTGGACTCCCAGAATTTGCTTATTCTAATTATTTTATATCAGTGAGATCAGAAAAATATTTATTTCACTCAATATGATATCTTCAAGGTTCATCCATGTTGTCACATATATCAGAACTTCATTCCTTTTTACATCCATTGTGTGTTTATATCACATTTTGTTTATCTGTTCATTGGTTGATGGATACCTGGTTGCTTTCATCTTTTGACAATTCTTTGTGAATAATGCTGCTATGAACATTGGTGTGCAAATATCTGTTCAAGGCCTTGCTTTCAATTCTTATGGCTATATACCTACATGTGAGATTGCTGGGTCACATGGTAATTCTATACTTAACTTTTCTGAGGAACTCTGAAACCGTCTTCCACAATGGATGCACCATTTCATATTCTCACCAGTAATGAATGAGTGTTCCTATTTTTTCCATATCCTCGCCAACGCTTATAATTTTCTATTGCTTTTAAATTACTAGCCATTCTAGTGGTTATAAAGTGGAATCTCATTGTAGTATTGATTTGCAATTCCCTATGACTAATGATGTTGAGCATCTATTCATTTACTTATTGGTCATTTGTATATCTTCTTAGGAGAAAAGTCTATTTAAGTCTTTTGCCCATTTTTAAAATTGAGTTGAGTTTTTCTTGTTGTTCAGTTGTAGGATTTCTTTATATATTCTGGATTTTAAACACTATTGGATATGTGGTTTCAAAATGTCTTCTCCTTTTATGTAGATTTTTGTTTTACTTTCATGACAAAGTTCCTTGATGCTCAAAAGTTTTAAATTTTGATGAGGTCACATTTATCTGTGTGTACTTTTGTTGTTTGTGCTTTTGGTGTAAAGTCTAAGAAACTATTGCCCAACACAAGGTCTTGAAGATGCTTCCTTATATTTTCTTCTAGGAGTTTTATAATTCTGGCTCTTATATTTAGGTCTTTGATCCATTTTAAGTTAATTTTTGTGTATGGTGTGAAGTAGGCCTCTAACTTTACTCTTATGCATATGGACATTGTTTTTCCATCATCATTGTTGAAGAGACTATTCTTTCCCAATTGAGTGGTCTTTGTCCCCTTGTCAAAAGTCAGTTGGCCAGGGGAGTGGATGTGGCTTGAGCTGTTGAGTGCCTGCCTCAACTGCTGGCAGGGTTTGGTTTCCAATGCTTCCTAAAGAAAACAAACAAACAATGAGCAGACAACAAGCAAAAACAAAGAAGCAAACAATGAGCAAACAGATGAGGGAGCCAACTCAGGGAAGCTGATGTGGCTCAGTGGTTGAGTGCTGGCCTCCTGCATACGAGGGCCCAGGTTCAATCCCTGGTCCTAGTACCTAAAAAAATAAAATAAAATAAAAATAAATGTGAGGGTTGATTTCTAAATTCAGTTCAATTCCATTGGTCTATATGTCTTTCCTTTTGCCAGTACCATGCTGTTTTGATTATTATGGCTTTGTAATAAGGTCTAAGATTGAGTAGTGTGAGTCCTCTAACTTCATTCTTCTTTTTCAAGAAGGCTCTGGCTATTTGGGACCCTTGGCCCTTCCATATAAATTTGATGATTGAGTTTTCCACTTTTTGGAATTTTGATTGGAATTGTGTTGAATTTGTAAATTGCTTTGGGTAGACTTGACATATTAACAATATTTAGTATTCAAATCCATGAACACAGAATGTCCTTCCGTTTGTTTAGGTCTTCTGTGATATCTTTTAGCAATGTTTTTTAGTTTTCTGTGTATAAGTCCTTTACATTCTTGGTTAGATCTATTCGTAGATATTTAATTCTTTTAGTTGCTACTGTAAAGGGAATTTTTTTCCTTGATTTCTTCTTCTGATTGTTCATTACTAGTGTATAGAAACACTATTGACTTGGGTGTTGCTCTTGTTCCCTGCCACTTCTCTGAATACATTTATTAGCTCTGAAAGCTTTGTTGTGGACTTTTCAGGATTTTCTGCATATAGGATCATGTCATCTGCAAATAGGGAAAGTTTTAGTTCTTCCTTTCCAATTTGGATGCCTGTTATTTCTTTTTCTTGCCTAATTGCTTTGGCAAGAACTTCCAGTACAGTGCTGAATAACAGTGGTGACAGTGGGATCTCTTGTCATGTTCGTGATCTTAGAGGGAGAGCTTTCAGTCTTTCACAATTAAGTAGGATGTCGGCTGTGGGGTTTTTCATATATGATCTTTATCATGTTGAGGAAGTTTCCTTTTATTCCTACTTTCGTAAGTGTTTTTATCAAGAAGTGATGCTGTATTTTGTCAAATGTCTTTTTCTGCATCTGGTTTTTTTCCTTCATTCTGTTAATGTGGTATATTATATTAATTGATTTCTTATGTGGAACTACCACCTTTGCATACCTGGGATAAATCCTACTTGATCATGGTGTATAATTCTTTTAACATGTTGTTGGAGTCAGGTAACTAGGTTTGTTTGTTTGTTTGTTTTGTTTTGTTTTGTTTTGTTTTTGAGGATTTTTGCATCTCTGTTCATAAGCGATATTGGTCTGTAATTTTCTTTTCTTGTGGTTTCTTTATCTTGCTTTGGTGTGAAGGCAATGTTGACCTTGTAGAACAGATTGGGGGAATATTCCTTCCTCTTTGGTTTTTCGGAAGAGTTTTAGCAGGATTGTTATTAATTCTTGGAATGTTTAGTAAAATTGCCCTGTGAGGCTATCTGTCTGGTCCAGAGCTTTTCTTTTTGGGAGATTTTTGCTGATTCTGTCTCTTTACTAGTTATTGGTTTGTTGAGGTCTTCTATTTCTTCTTGAGTGAGTATCAATAGTCTGTGTGTTTCTAGAAATAAGTTCATGCCATCTAGTTATCTATACCTTTGTTGTACTACTGTTCATAGTATCTTCTTATGGTCCATTTTATTTCAGTGGGGTCAGTAGTAATGTTTCCCTTCTCATTTCTTATTTTAGTTATTTGTATCCTCTTTTCTTTTTCTTAGTCATTCTAACTAAAAGTCAATTTTATTGATCATTTCAAAGGACTGTCTTTTGGTTTTGTTTGTTCTCTCTTTTTAAAAATTTTCTATTTCATTTATTTCTGCTCTAACCTTTGTTATTTCCTCTCTTCCATTCACTTTGGGTTTAATTTGCTCTTCTTTTCTAGAACCTCCAGTTTTAAGGTTATGTCTCTGATTTGAAAGCCTTCTTCCTTTTTATGCAAGCATTTATTGCTATAAATTTCCCTTGCAGCATGGCCTTTTCTGCATCCCATAATTTTTTGGTATATTCTATTTTCATTTTCATTTCCTTCAAGATATTTCCCAATTTTCTTTGTGATTTCATCTTTGACCCTTTGGTTGTATATGAGTACATTCTTTCTTACCACATATTTGTGAATTTTCCATTTCTCTCTGTTATTGATTTCTAGTTTCATTTCATTGTGGTCTGGGAAGATACAATTTTTTATTTCAATGTTTTTGGGTTTATTGAGACTCATTTTGTGACCTAATATATGGTCTGTCCTGTAGAATGATTCATGTGCTCTAGAGAAGAATGTATTCTGCTGCTCTTGAGTGTTCTGTATATGTCTGTTTGTTCTAATTGCTTTAAATATCTTTCCAGTCTTGTAGTTCCTTATTGATCTTCTGTTTATATGTTCTATTTATTATTGAAAGTGATGTATTAAAGTCTCCTACTATTAATGCAGAATTGTCCATTTCTCCTTTCAAATCTGTCAATATATTCTTTATATATATTTTCGATTTCTGCTGTTAATGCATATATATTTATAAATGTTGTGTCTTGTTGAATTGATCCCTCTATCTATATATAATGACCATCTTTGGCCCTCATAAGGATTTTGACTATGTCATATTAGTAGTACTATCTTAGCTCTCTTTTGGTTACTACTTGCATGGTGTATTTTCCTTCATCATTTCAGTTTCAACCTACTTATGTTTTTTAATTTAATGAGAGTCTCTTGTAAATAGCATATGGCTGGGTCATGGTTTTTTATCCATTCTAGCAATTCTGCCTTTTGACCTGAGAGTTTAATCCATTAATATTTAAAGTAAGTACTGCTAATGCAGGACTTTCTTCTTCCATTTTGCTATTTAGTCTTTGTAAGTCTTATACTTTTTTGAACGTCAATTCTTCTGTCGATGCCTACTTTCATAGTTATTTGATTTTTTATTGTACCATATTGAGTGACTTTTCATTTCTTGATATATTTTTCCTATATTTTCTTAGTAGTTACTATGGGGTTAAAATGTAAAACTCTAAATATATAACAATTTTTTATTTCCCGTCAACTTGACTTCAATAGCATGCATATACACTGTTCCCACTCATACACATAAACTCCTATATGCACCTTTTTGTTGTACTTGTTACAAATTATATCTTATATTGTATGTCCAAACTATAGATTTATTATTACTTTTTCTGCATTTTATTTTAGCAACATATAAGAAGTGGAATTACATACTAAAAAATACAATATATATCAATGGCATTTTTAATTACTCATATAGTTATGTTTATTAGAAGTGTTTATTTCTTTATGCCACTTCAGTCCACTGTCTAGTGTCCTTTCCCTTCAGTTTGAAGAACTCCCTTTAGCATTGTTTGTAGGGCAGGTCTAGCGATAATGAACTCCCCTCAGCTTTTGTTAATCTGGAATGTCTTAATCTCTCCCTCAGTTTTCAAAGAAAGCCTTGTCATATATGAAGCTCTTGGTTGGCAATTTTTTTCTCTCAGCACTTCAAGTATTTCATCCCACTGCCTTCTTGCCTCCATGGTTTCTGATGAGAAATGTGTACTTAATGTGGTTAGTACTACCCTTACATAATAAATTGCCTTTCTCTTGCAGCTTTCAGAACTTTATCCTTGTCCTTTGCATTTGACATTTTGACCACTATGTGTCTGGTCATATTTTTATTCAAGTTTATCTTGTTTGGTGCCCTTTGGCTTTTAGGATATGCATATTCACGTCTTTTGCCAAGTTTAGGAAGTTTTCTGTCATTTTTTCTTTGAATATGCCTTCTGCCTTTTTCTCTCTTTCTTCTCCTTATGGGTCCTCCTTAATGCATATATTGGAATGCTTGATATTGTGTCACAGGACTCTTAGGCTATTTCTGCTTTTCCTCATATATTTTTCTTTCTGTTCCCCAGCCTGACTTATTTAACTTTTTTTATCTTCAGGGTCACTGATTCTTTCTTCTGCAACCTCCAATCTGCTATTAAAACCCTCCTGGAAATTTCTCTTTTCAGTTATTGTGGTCATCAACTCCAGTAGTTCTCTTTGTTTTGTTTTGTTGTTTGTTTGTTTTCAATTTCAACTCTTTATTGAGATTGTCATATTGTTCATTCATTGTCTTCCTGATATCCTTTAGTTCTTTCTCTGTATTTTCCCTCATCTCCTTGAGCATACTTAAGGTCTTTTTTTTTTTT
>JAQZBX010102672.1:0-11132 GCA_029593785.1 Cabassous unicinctus | reverse complement strand
TTGTTTTTATGCTCATTGTCTGCTCTCTGTGTTCTTCTGTGTCTACTTGTCTTCTCTTTAGGTGGCACCAGGAACCAATCCTGGGACCTTCCGGAGTGGGAGAGAGGTGCTCAATCTCTTATGCCACCTCAGCTCCCTGGTCTGCTGCATCTCTCATTGTCTGTCCTCTGTGTCTCTTTTTGTTGTGTCATCTTGCTGCGCCAGCTTTCCGCGTGGGCCAGCATCCCATGTGGGCCAGCACTCCTGCACGGGCCAGCACTCCACGCAGGCCAACTTTCTACCAGGAGGCCCTGGGAATTGAACCCTGGACCTCCTATATGGTAGACGGGAGCCCAATCGTTTGAGCCACATCTGTTTCCCTATTACTGCTCTAATCTTTATTATTTCTTTCTTCTTGCTTTGGGATTGATTTGCTGTTCTTTTTCTAGTTTCTCCAGTTGCTCAGTTAGATCTTTCATTTTAGCTTTTCTTCTTTTTTAATATAGGCATTGAGGGCTATAAATTTCCCTTTCAGCACTGCCTTTGCTGTATCCCATAAGTTTTGATACGTTGTGTTCTCGTTTTCATTCGTCTCAATATATTTACTAATTTCACTTACAATTTCCTCTTTGACCCACTGGTTATTTAGGAGTGCGTATTTACCTACCACACTTTTGTGATTTTTGCCTCTTTCCCATCTATTATTGATTTCCAGTTTCATTCCATTATGATCTGAGATGGTGCTTTTTATAATTCAGTCTTTTTATATTAAGACCTGCCTTGTGACCTAACATGTGGTCTAACCTGGAGAAAGATCCATGAGCACTTGAGGTGAATGTATAACCTGCTGAGTTTGGATGCAGTGTTCTATACATGTCTGTTAGGTCTAGCTCATTTATCATATTGTTCAAATTCTCTGTTTGCCTGTTGATCTTCTGTCTAGTTTTTATAACTCTTATTGTAGAGACATCTATTTTTCCATTCAGTATTGCCAGAGTTTGCCTCATGTTTTGGGGCACCCTGGTTAGGTGCCTAGATATTTATGACTGTTATTTTTTCCTGGTGGAGTGTCCCTTTTATTAATATATAATGGCCTTCTCTATCTCTTATAACTTTTTTGCATTTAAAGTCTCTTTTGTCTGATATTTGCATAGCTACCCCTGCTCTTTTTGGATACTGTTAACATGAAGTATCTTTTTCCAACCTTTTACTTTGGCCGGTTTGTATTCCTGCATCTGAGGTGAGTGTCTTGTAGGCAGCATATGGATGGTTCATGGTTTTTTTTATCCATTCTGTCAGCGTGTGTCTTTTGATTAGGGAGTTTAATCCATTCACATTCAATGATATTACTGTAAATGCATTATTTACTTCCACTATATTATTCTTTGGCTTTCATATGTCATATCATATTTTCATCTTTTTACTCTTTTGGTTATACTTTCTGCTATTCTTGTCTTTTGTACTCTCCTCCAAGCCTCTCTTTCCTGTCTTTCTTTCACATTGTAAGGCTCCCTTTAATATTTCCTACAAAAGTGGATTCTTTTTTATGAACTCTCTTAGTTTCTTTTCATCTGTTAATATTTTAAACTCAAATTCATATTTGAAGAATAATTTTGCTGGATAAAGAATTCTCAGCTGTCAGCTTTTCTGTTTCACTATCTTAATTGTATGATACCACTGTCTTCTCACCTCTGTGGTTTCTGATGAGAAATCTGCACTAAGTCTTCCTGGGCTTTCCTTGTATGTGATGGTTTCCTTCTCTTTATCTTTATCTTTGACATTTGATATTCTGAGTATTATTTATCTTGGCGTAGGTCTATCTGGATTTTTTCTGATTTGGGTATGCTGTGCTTTTTGGACATGTAAGTTCATTTCTTTCATGAGAGTTGGGACATTTCAGGCATTATTTCTTCAAATACTTTTTCTGACCCTTTTCCCTTTTCTTCTCCTTCTGGAACTTCCATGACACGTATGTTGTTGTGTTTCATGTTATCATTCAACTCCTGAATCCCTGCTCAATTTTTTCCCATTCTTTCCTTTCTGTTCTCTCTCTTCAATTTCACCTCTTCTGTCTTCTGTATCACTTATTCTTTCTTCTATCATTCAAGTCTGCTGTTTTATGACTCTAATGTTTCGTTTTTGTTTTTTTAGGAGGTACTGGGGATTGAACCTGGCACCTCATACATGGGAAGCCAGCGCTCAACCACAGAGCTACACTGCTCCCCTTCTAATGTGTTTGTTTCTTTGTTTGTTTATTTTTAGGTACTGGGGACCAGGGATTGAATCTGGGACCTCATATGTGGGAATCCAGCGCTCAACTACTGAGCCACATTGGCTTCCCTGAGTTGTTTTTTTCATTTGTTTTGCTTGCTGTTTCCCCCCCCACCCTCAGGAGGAATCGGGAACCAAACCCAGCACCTCCCATATGGGAGGTGGGTGCGCAACCACTTGAGCCACATCCGCTCCCTCTAATGTTTTGTTTTTTTTTTTTCTTTCTAATGTGTGTGTTTTTTTTAAAAGATTTATTTTATTTATTTATCTCCCTGCCTTGCTGCTTGTGCTCGCTGCGTCCATTTGCTGTGCATTTTTCTGTGTCTGCTTGTCTCCCTTTGTTGCATCATCTTGCTGCGCCAGCTCACTGCGCCGCATGGGCTGTCAGCTCACCGCGCTACACGGGCCAGCTTGCCTTCACCAGGAGGCCCCAGGAATCGAACCTGGGGCCTCCCATATGATAAACAGGAGCCAACCACTTGAGCCACATCCGCTTCCCTCTAATGTGTTTTTTATCTCACTTATCATGTCTTTGATTCCC
This sequence comes from Cabassous unicinctus, assembly GCA_029593785.1. Taxonomy (NCBI): domain Eukaryota; kingdom Metazoa; phylum Chordata; class Mammalia; order Cingulata; family Chlamyphoridae; genus Cabassous; species Cabassous unicinctus. Next base: position 8,341 of record JAQZBX010102672.1, on the reverse strand, counting down.
ATGGGCTCTGTTACTTTTCTATTCAGGTTTTCAAATTCTTCTTTGTGCTCACTCAGTGTCTTCTTGATGTCCTTTATCTCTTTAGCCATATTGTCTTTCAACGCATTAACTTGGTTTTGGAAATTTGTGTACATCTCATTGATTAGTTGTCTCAATTTCTGTGTCTCTTCTGGGGTTTTGATATATTCCTTTGATGGGGCCATTTCTTACATTTTCTTAGTATGGCTTGTAATTCTTTTGCTGATGTCTCATCATCTGATTAAAATGATGAGTTTACTCTAATGCTCAATTTCTCTCTCTTTCATAGGGATTCAGTGGCAAGAGGTTGTGTTCTTTGATTCTTGGTTTAATCTGATCTGGTTCTTTAAGATTTTCCCTGTTAAGTGCTCAGATCTTGACCCTGGACCCAGTATGGGTTTTAACCCACTTCCAAGGGCCTTGGGGAGGGAAGCTGTAAAAACCTGAAAAAACCTCTCTAATTTACGTTTAATGTCCTCATGTGCACTTCCTTGGTCCGCTAGTAGATTTGGCAGCCCTCTCAGTTCAAAGCCTGGTTGGAGTGTGTTTGCTGCAACATGGACCATATCCATGTGATAGAGCACCCTGCCTGAAGTCTAAGAGCCTTGTAATTCAAACTTTCTCAGACTCACTTCTCCTACCGTTGCTGGCCGCCCCCTCCCTTTTCTGGGGTGAGAAAGAATTCCACTCCTTTCTGTGTCTTCATCAACCAGTCCCAGTCCCTAGAGAGGGAGATTTAGGGAATGGATCTCTTTAGTCCCTTGCCCGGCTCCCAAGGCAAACAATGGTTTGGCCCCACCCAGCCTGGAAGGGCTTGTGTGACACAGCTGACCAAATTTGTGGGTCAAAAACTGAGTCAACCTTAGGCCATGCCCATCTCTTTCCCCTTTCCTGGGGAGGTGGATCCCTGGGGACCCCTTTGTCTGTAGCTGCCAGCCCAGAGGCCTGAGAATTCAAAAGTGTCTATAGGGTGGGGGAGGATGCTGGCAGCTGCCACTTTTAACTCACAGTTCTGCGGCCACGAGTCTTTCCTGTTGCCCCTCTCTCTTCTGTGCAGTGTCCAGCCTTCCCCTGGTGTCCTAAACACTAGAAGATTTTTTTCCCCTGCCATTTCTGCCTGTCTTCTAGCTATTTGTCTGGGAGAGAAGAGAGTCCTGTGTCTTTCTAGTCCACCATCTTCCTGGAAGTGATAATAAGGTTTTAAAAGCACATGTCACTAACAAAAATAATGAATTCTTAGTTTGAGATTTTGAAATGACACTGGGAGAAATATCTACCCTTTTGAAAATCACTTCTGCTTTTGCTAAATTTTTAGGGAAATTAACTTTTGTCATTTAATATATAAAGGTGATGTTAAAAACAATTTTGATAGATTACTTTTTAGAATCCTAAATGATTATTAATTAAAGTGAATACCTACCTCCTTATTACAAGATTACTAACTTCAAAGGGAAAAAAAGTTTTAATTATGTGTGTAATAAAAAAAGTATATGGTATCTGAATGACCTTTAATTTCAAAATTTTCTTTCATTTTCCTATATTATTAAAATACTCTTTTAAAAAAAAAAAAAACTCTTCTGATCAGTTTCTCTAAGAATGTCTATGCAATTATTAATGTCATTTCTAGTTCCCCCTCTCTACTTTTTAACTGACTAGAGTTGACATACATGGACTAAAAATTAAAAGTAAAACCTCAAAAATATGCTCAAACACCAAAAAAAAAAATCCTTTCAAAATGTTATGATAACATTTTTGGAATCTATTCTTGCAAATCCTGAAGGGTAATAGAATTTATTTTGAACCCTTCTGTGATTTAGACAGATGGAATTTAAATTTGGAGATTAACTCGGTAAGTGTGACTCACACGTTGGGGTTTTTTGATGGAGAAAGGAGAGGCTAAAGCGTAGATAGTCTTGAGATATTTTCTTTAACAGTCATTTGGCACTGTGGGAGGCAGTACGCCAGCATTGAGTTCCCTGTGCTGCTCATAGGTGCTGTACCAGGTGGAAGGATTTGTTGACAAAAACAATGACCTTCTCTACCGAGACCTGTCCCAGGCCATGTGGAAGGCCGGCCACTGCCTCATCAAGTCTTTGTTCCCTGAGGGGAACCCTGCCAAGATCAACCTGAAAAGACCTCCCACGGCTGGATCCCAGTTCAAGGCTTCCGTGGCCACTCTGATGAAAAACCTACAGACCAAGAACCCCAACTACATTAGGTATTTCTGGCACATAAAATCCTTGGGCATTTCAAATGTGAGGGCACTCTAGACCATTTTCCTGTTTGCTTAAATCTGGGTGTTACCCAAGCAACTCCCTACCCCCCAAAAAAAGGTAGGGAGCGGGGGTGGGTGGGGAATAGATAATTAATGAAGCTGTGTGGTTTGTACATAGGGGTTCTCAACTTTCTATATTTAATGTTTTTTTTCTTTTTTTGGTGAGAAGCTTAAAATAAAAATGTAAATTTTTTTCTAGTCAGAGATTTGCTGAAAACTCTTGTTGCATTCATTTTGGAGTCTTGTTATATTAACTTAGAGCACAGCCCTGAACCAAGTGAGGCTTTAGTCACAACTTTGGTGTTGTGAAATGTGTACCTTTCTTTCCCATGAGAGTTGTATATAGGTCCTGAGAAAATAATGATTCTGAAACAATATACATTTTTCAAGGCTATCTGAAAAACCCCCTTAAGACCATCTGGTCTGGTTTTCAACCGCTCGGGCATTTTAGACAGAACTATCTTAAGGCTCAGTTAAGACCAACTAGGATTAGAGTTTGAGATGGGTGTATTTGATGAACTAGGTAATAGAATGTTTCAGATTTTATATATATACTTCATATATATATACTTCCTTCTATAGTTGTCTTGGAAAATCCAGTTATGAGAAAACTAGAGTGAAGAACATTTTTGCCTTTGGTTTGTGTGTAAAGTTCAAAACCTTCAACTTCTGACATCAACTGCAAATACTGCAGTAATTCACTTCAGTTCAACTCAGTTCTGACTCCAACTCCCTAGAGTTAGGCCAGCCTCCACAGGATAAGCACAATACTCTGAGATTGCTCTTCAGGTACCAGTTGCAAGTTTGGGGGCCCAGGCCATCTGCATTTCTGACCAACTGCCTACAAATTTCGGGGTTCCCACTACCCTTCCCCTCCTCCCGCAGGGTTTGATAATTCTCTAGAACTACTCACAGAACTCACTGAAAGCATCGTACTTACAATTATAGTTTTATTACAATAAAAGGATACAAATATGAAGTCAAAAGAAGAAACACCTAGGGTGAGGTCTGGGAAGGTCTGAAACACAAGCTTCTGTGGGTGTCCTCTCCACATGGAGTCAGAATGTGTGTCACTCTCCTGGCACAGTGATGTGTTTTATCAATCATGGCGGCGCACTGAATTTTTTTTTTTTTTTTTCCCAAAGTGTACAATCAGCTTTATTTGGTATAATCACATAGTTGTGCGTTCATCACTTCAATCATTATTAAAGCATTTTCATTATTTCCATAATAATAATAAACCAAAAACAGACAATTTTGAATGTCCAGGATTTTTATGGGGTTCCATTAAGTACATGATTGGTGATATCAGTGCCCACATGGTTGAACTCTATATCCAGCTCCTGTCCTCTCCCTGAGGGTCCAGCTGATACTCAAAGTTCTAACCCCTTAGTCACATGGTTCATTTTTTCTGGTGTGGCCAGTGCCCCAGCCTTAGCCTACAGGTGTGGCTGGTCCCACTCTGTCATCTCCTTAGCACAGGTACTGTCCACTGTGGTACCTAGCCCACCAGGAATCACAGAAGACACTTCTTTATGGGAAATTCAAAGATTTAGATGATATCTCCCCAGAACTGGGGACAAAGACCAGCCCAAGTTCTTTATTATACTACTGCTTGTTCACCTGATATTTATATTAGTCACACTTATAAATAAGCAAAAACCCCTGGTTTTATTAAAATCAGGTTAAAACATATATTAGGAAAAGGTCTTAGTTCAAAACACATAGGAAACTTTCTGCGATCAGTTGCTTTTGTTATTCTCGATTCAGTGGACGTTATTTTTATAAATTTAAAAGAAAAACTTTAAAAACATCAGAGCCAAACTAGGTATGATTTAATCGTCCACATATTATGTGTGTATGTGAAATTTATTTGATAGTTGTAGCTAGGCAGACATAACTGAATGTTTAACAATCGTATTAGGATACAGGGATTGCTGCAATAAGATTCAAATATAACAATGGCTTAAACAAGACCGAAATTTCTTTCTAATGTAACTTCTACATGTAAGGCTAATAGAGTAGCTCCTTCTCTTTTGTGGCTCTGCCATTTCCAGGGTGTTGTCCTCATGTACATGCTCAAATGTTGTCCTCCTCTATGTCCACATTCCCAGCCAGCAGGCAGTGGGAGGAGAGCAGGTCCTTTTTTTTTTTTTTTTCAAGGACACAACCTAGAAGTAACCCATATTACTCACATTACTTCCACTCTGATCTTAGTGGCCAGAATTGGGTCACATGGCCTCACTGCTAGCAAAGGAAGCTGGGAAATGTAGTCTCTTCCTAGTCAGCAAAAGTGCCCTGCTAAAAAGAAGGACAGACCTAGGAGACAGCAGTGTTTTATTTTATTGTGGTTTTTTTAAAATAATGTTTTATTGAGGTGTAACATAATACAGTAAAGTACACTAATCTTAACTGCACAGCTTGTTGAGTTTTTACATTTGGATACACCTGTATAACCCCATCCAGATCAAGATTTCAAACATTTCCATCATTCCAGAAGGTTCCCTATATCCTTTTTCCTTATTTATCCCCACCACTAGTTCTCCCCAGAGGTAGTAGCAATACTGATTTCTATCATTAGACTCGTTTTGCTTGAGCTTCATATAAATGGACTCACACCATATCTACTCTTTTATGTCTGGCTTCTTTTATGCAACAAAATGTTTGTGATTTTCATCTGTGTGATGGCAAATATTAATTGCTCGGTTTCTTTTTTTTTTTTTTAATTGCTATGTAGTATTTATTTTTAGGTTGTTTTGAAGTGATTAGAAATAATTCCCAAAGAAATGGCTTGATTTCCCAAGAACAATAATTATTTCACTATGAAATAATTATATATAAGTACTTTCAAAAACATGGACAGATATAGCCATAAGAGACAAAGTTTAAAACCTAAAATCTTTATAATTTTTTAGGTGTATCAAACCAAATGATAAAAAAGCCGCCCACATCTTCAACGAGGCTCTGGTTTGTCATCAGGTCAGGTACCTGGGTCTTTTGGAGAATGTCCGAGTGAGGAGGGCAGGCTATGCCTTCAGGCAGGCCTATGAACCTTGCCTAGAGAGATACAAAATGCTTTGTAAGCAAACATGGCCTCATTGGAAAGGACCAGCAAGGTAAGAAATTTATTGACTATATTTAATAATGAATTTTTAAAGCATAAAAATAACATGTTTTTTTCTCATGCTGTTAGGTAAAATCAGACTTCTATAAAAAATTGACTCACCTCTGTTTAGGATTCTCTTCCTTCAGAATATCATTTTGTACTGATTTTTCATTAATTAAGAGTTCTGGATTTTCTATTAGGTCAAAACAGGGCTTATCAAATCCACATTTGGAACTTGGAGTCAGTAGAATTTTTAAAGTAGGTCTGTGGCAAGTGAGTAGGAGGAGATTAACTCTAGATGGTTAGAGTTAGAGGTCTTGGATCACTACCCGCTTTTCACTTTTTACATGGAGATAAGACCCAGAAAGAGTCCATGGGTTGGGTGCCCACTGATCAGGTCTGAACCAACTGAGAACTAGATATAGGAGCAGATAGGGTTGCCGGGGTCAGCTTTATCACTAGTACACTGGATTGGAGAATATGACTTGAACCTGAGGCCAAGCGGCTTCATCTCGTCCACCCTGAATTGCACGTAGCCATCTGGTCACAGAACCCTGGACCCCTCTACAGGGCTGTCTGGTGGTGCAGCCCCAGTGGGCTCTCCACAGGCAGAGAGAACTCGTGTTCTGGTGGGTGGGCCGCTGCAGAAGAGAAGTCAGACCTTGGCCTGTGCGGTGACCTTTCCCCTGCTCTGTGGGCACAGAAGCGCCCTCCCGAGTACTCAGAGGGCCGATGTGGCCTGTGTTGTGGCCTGCACATGTGTTCCAGTATGCCGGTATTGCCTCATGTGCTCGCTGGGCCTGGCCTCCACAGGAACACGCATCCACAGTATTGGACCCTCACCCTGCATTATAATGAGATGCCGGACCTCCAGTGTAGGGTGTGCTCTCTGGTCCATAATTCCATAGTCCAGTACCCAAATGATGTAGGATCTGGTTGCTACTTCAATATCCCCTCCTAATTTTCTGAGTATAATGATAAACATGTACCACAATACTCAGAAAATGTATTCCTCTTGGCCTGGCACCTGGTCCACAGGTTGGTGGGTCGAGATTTAGTATTGTTTTTGTTTTTAACTTTTAATTTTGAAATAATTTCAAACAGAAAGCTGTAAAAATAATACTGAGGCAATACATAGAAGAACCCCAACGTACCCCCCATCATCTTTCTCTCGCTCTCTATCTACCTATCTTCTAAACATTTGAGAATACATTGTATATGTCATGCACCTCTAAACGCTTAAAACTTCCATATACATTTCTTGAGGACAAAGACACTCACTTGTACAGCTGCCTTAAGTACAGATATCAAGTCGAAGAAATTTAACTTTGGTATGAAGCTTTCAGTCCATATTCCAAATTTTTCAGTTGTCCCAGTTGAAAATGCCTTTTGGGCGTTTTCTCCTCTATTATTAGATCTAGTCCAGAATTATGTTTTGCATTTAATTGTAATTGCCACTTTAGTTGCTCATTCTTTTTTTTTTTTTAATTGTGGGAACATAAATACAACATAAAATTTCCAACCTCAACCACTCCCAAGCATACCATTAGTGGCATTATTCCTAATATTGTGCTATCATCACCACTGTGAGATTTAGTTTTCAAGACTGGTGTTGAAACCAGGGTTCAGGGTGGAGAAGTGTGGACAGAGCCAAGTCGCAGCCTTGCTCCAGCCACCTAAGGCCTGCATTTCTGAGAACCTCGTTGGTCTGGTCCTTAGTGCTCTCTTGGGCAGAGCCCACACTCCAAGGGCCAGGAGCAAAATTTAAAGTATTTTTAAGAATTAATTGAGTGGGCTCAAAGTAGACCTGAGTTCTCTCCACACCCTCTGGCCATGGTTGGTACATGGTTAATGGTATATTTGATACAAGTGTTGCCTGTACTAATGAAATCAAGAAATAGGCTTTAATGCCACATTTTCTTGAAATGCATAGTTCTGAACTCAAATTGACGTTTTTAGCATTTACTGGATTTGATTTAATTTGTAGAATTAGGTCTTGAAAATTCACTAATAGAAGGATGCTTACTGAAAGAGCAATTCCACCTGGAAATTCTTTTTTTATATTGCTGAGAACTTGATATCATGGCTTAAGAGAATATATGCTATTTTTGTAATTCATTAAACAACCTGTTTGTGTTTTTGTTTATTTTTATAGATCTGGTGTGGAGGTTCTTTTTAGTGAGTTAGCGATTCCTGTGGAAGAATACTCCTTTGGTAGATCAAAGATATTCATCCGAAACCCAAGAACAGTATGTAATCAAAATCTTTACACTCTGGCCTTAAGTTGTAATCATATAGGCAAGTTCTTAAATGATGTTTAACTTCATAACATTACCTGAGATGCTACCAAGAATTCTACACTCTTGAGTTTATTTTCAAATGTCCAAGGAGATAAGTCAAATAAGGGATAGTGGAAGAACGTGTATACTTCTAATGAAACAGCAGTGTCTTTGATCGGATAAGTTATACAACACTTAAGAAATCCTAAAGCAACTATTCATATAACAATAAAACCCTCCCTAATTCATAGGAACTGGGAGGTAATGTCAATCTGTATTTATAGTATCAGAACTATACAATAATTTTAGGAAGTATAGCCCTATTATTTAGCAGTACATGAAGGTACTCAGATTAATGTTTTAAAAGTTAACAAGAACACTTTAAATTCTACCTAGTAAAACTCTAAGGGAGCTTTTTTATTAATGAATAGATTAGGATGCAGTATAATGCATATAGCAGCTGATTGATAGTTTAGAAATTTGGAGAATTTGAAATGTTTAAGTTGTTTATGAGAAAAACTTTGCCAGCATCTCCTTTTCAATAACTAATGCTCAGTTTAGCCCTCCTCTGATTTGTCAATTCTGAATCACTGGAATCCAAATGGTGGATGGTTCATGAATTCATCAAAATAGTTTTCTCATGGACTATTTTTTTTTTTTTTT
>JAQZBX010102671.1:0-11135 GCA_029593785.1 Cabassous unicinctus | reverse complement strand
GGACCCCTCCTTCCCGGCCCCGGGCCCGCCCCGGCCCGCCCCCCGCCCGCCCCGGCCTCCGATTGGCCGGCCCGGGCTCGGAGGCGCGGGGCGGGCCCGCCTCTCCGGCGGCTCCGGAGCCGGGAAGGTCGGGGGACGAGCGGTGCGCGGGAGGGAGGCGCGCGGGAGGCGGCGCAGCAGCAGGCCGCGGGGGCTCGCGGGCGCCGGGGGACGCAGGGCGGCGGCAGTGGCGGCTCCGGCTCCGCGCGCCCGGCACCTGCGTCCTCGTCGCCCCGGGGCTCGCCTCTCGCCGCGGCTCCCGCGACCGCAGCCGGCGGGGTGCGGGCGGCTGTTCCCCCCGGAGCTGGGCCGCAGGCGGGGGCCAAGACGGCGGGCCGGCCGGGGGCGGGGAAGGGGCGGGCGCTGTGCTGCGGGCTGGCCTGGTGGGGAGAGAGCGTGCGGGGCGCCGGCCGCGGGGCCGGGGTGTGCGGCTGGGAGGTGCTGTGGGGGGCGGGGGGGCCGTGGGGGGCGGCGGGGGTGATGGCGGAGGGCGGCGGGGGCCCGCGGCGCAGGGCGCCGTCGCTGCTGGAGGCGGCCCGCTCGCGCTACGAGAGCCTGCAGATCTCGGACGACGTGTTCGGCGAGTCGGGCCCGGACAGCAGCGGGAACCCCTTCTACAGCACCTCGGCCGCCTCGCGCTCCTCCTCGGCCGCCGCCTCGGACGACGAGGACGAGCCGAGCAGCTCGTCGCTGTCCGCGGCCGCCGCCCCGCCGCGCCCGCCCAGCTGCGCAGCCCCCGGCCCCGCGGCGGCCGAGCTGGAGGAAGACGAGGACCGCGGGGGCTGGAGCCAGACGCTGCGCGACACCGCGCCCCCGCGCTTCGAGGAGACCAGCGGTAAGAGGGAGGACCCTGGCCCGGGAGCTGCGCAGCTGCTGGGGCGGGGGTGCCAGCTGGTCCGCGGGCTGGCGTGCGGATGGCAGCTGTGCGTTTCGAGAAACACAGAAGGGTGCGGGAGCGTGGATTTAAAGTGCGAGGACTAATCCGGCTGCGTGGGGGGCTCCGAATTCCTTGTAGGGAGCAGGGGACGAGGCGGAGGCTGCCGCGAAGCCATTTGCCAGTGAAAAGGCTGTGGGAGGGGGCTTCCAGTACTTGCGGGCCAGGCCCCTGCGTCCTGCACCTGAAGCCCTTCTCTCCTGCGGGGTCGCCGCGGAGGGGTGGGCCAAACTTGGCCCTTCCTCATTCAGCGGAATCGCAAATCCTGGCCTGGCTTTGAGGGGCAGCCACTCTGCACTGGTGGCCCTGCAGCAAGGCTGTCCCAGGTGCGGGGCTGGGTAGTGACAGCTCTGAGAGGCCACCCACGGCGGCCTGGCTTGGCCTAGCGTTCTCCAGGTAACCTGAGAAACTTTCCCTGACCGTGGGATTCGGGATCTCTTGTAAAGGACCGAGAGAAGAGTTACCGCCGGGCGCCTTAGTAGCTGTGACCTTTTCCTCCAGAAGGCCCAGGTGTGTTCACCAGCTCCCCAGGGTCATAGAGAAGCCCCAGTGTGCGGAGGAAGTCACAGGGGCTGGCAGCAGATGCTGCGAAGCCCTCTCTGCTGCCAGCTTTTCCAGGGAGCTGGGCATTAAAATATTGCTCCTCATTCTGCAGAAACCCACAGCCTCTGCCCTGTCTGGGAGGAGACCAGCCCTTTTTGCCTTCCTCTGATGCTTTCCTTCTTTGCCCCACCATCTTCTGAGGCAGGCCCTTGTTCCTGTACCCCTCACTCATCTGGTGGGCCTGTGGGCATCCGGCGTTGGTGAGGGGCAGGGAGTGGCCACCACTGGGCAGGAGGTGGCTTTCCCTGGTCAGTGTTCAACCAGTTAGGAACAGGGCACCTGGAGGGTGTGCCCAGGAGACCCCTGGCTCCTGCCCGAATCTGTAGACCACGCTGCAGTCTGGTGGGCTGCACGGGCTTGGCGGAACGTGGCTGGACTCTCAGCAGGGAGGGATTTGCACACCGCAGGCAGGCTGGCACGCCCATGGCCTCAGCCCATCTGGGCTAGCGACATCCGTTGTGCGGTGCCGTGGGGGGACATTTAATAGCAGGTTCACACTGGGGCTCTAGGTGAGCACTTGGGAGCCTTCAAAACCACATCCCTCTGTACAGGCCTTTTACACTGGCCTCCATTTCCCTGCTCTGGGCAGCTGGTTCCCATATTGGCTCTTTCTGGCTTGTACCTGCCCAGAGCCCTGGTTTGACAGATGTTATACCGTGTGTCTGTGATCTTGTTTTCCATCCTGAAGTGATGGAAGGCTTCAAGTCCACCTGGGAGAACGCAGCAAGGCTGCCTGAATCTCAGGGAAAAGAGGGAAATTGTGTTAGATTAAGTTTAGTTTTAAGAATCGTGAGTGTGACGGTGTGAGAAGGGTGAACTGCTGAAACAAATTTTAAGGCAATATTATATTTGTAAGTGACCTATAAATGGGAGAAATTCTGTAGCAGAGCAATTTAATCTAGACCCTGCAGCACTTAGAGTCACAGCGAGCAATAGCGTGCGTCACTCAATGTTAGGTTCAGATTCTTCTAAGTTCACGCCTGGACCTAAGAATCAGTCAAGCACTTAACCAAAGCAATTTGTGGTTACTTGATGGCATTTACACCCGGTTTTGTTTTTTCTGTTCTGTGTGGGAGTATGCTTTTTAAATCCAGATCTAATTTAGAATTTTCTTTCTTCTTTGCAACACCTTCTTCCTGAGGGAAAATTGCGGGGGGAGTGCGGGATCTGAGGTGGATGGCTTGTTAGGCATGAATTCAAATTTCCCTGAAACAATGGAATATGATTTATGGGGTCTGAAAATAGTTGCAGAGCATTTGTGAGAGAAAACCCTTGAGTCTAACACTGCCAAGAGAGATAGATGTGTTTATTAAGAAGCTGAGCACTGTACCCCAGCCAGTATGATAGCCAGAGGTCTGTTAAAGCCTCACCAGAGCCAGCGTGCTAGGGTCAGCCAAGTGCAGTATCTAAAAAACTAAACAGGCGTGTGTTCCCCTTTTGCAAGCAGTGCCACCTGGATGAGTTCATTAACAAACCTTCCTGTACGGGTAGGGTGGGAAGGGGGAGAACAAGAGGGTGACATTTTGATTTATAATCAGCCTTCACGATAAAAATCTTTTAAAAATCATTGTCATTGTTAGCATCAGATGAGGAAAGTAAAGAATTCCAGATTTATAAACAAATTTTCCTGCCTGCCTCAACTTTAAAAATCATGCGTCTACGTGTATGGGTGTAGCTGTGTATTGTGTATAAATGTGTATTGCTTGTACTAGCTTGTGCTGAGAAGGGTTTCTTTTATTCAGAAAGAGCCCATAACTGCTGGCGTCTCTGGAGTCCCCCAATGCATGGGGAGGCAGGCCACTGTGCATCTGGTTTGCAGGCAGAGCCCCACATGGCCCTGGAGGGGGCTGCGCACAGTAGGGAGACCTGGTGCCCAGGAGAGAGGCAGCAGAGGGGCAGGCTTGATTTCTGTTCTTAGAGCTGAAGATACTAACCCCCCACGGCCTTGCTTGTACCAGCCTTCGCAGCTCCTTCTGATTTTCAGGCTATCTAGTGCCTTGGCAGGCACCCCTGCAGTGCAGCCAGCTAATGTGAGAAGTGTCCTCTCTCTTTTCTGCGGGCAGGGCTGGCTGATTAGCTTTTACTCCCTGAGTGGATGGGGTCCACTTGGGGAAGGGAGCATGGGGCCAGGGTCCCCTTAACCAACCTGAGCAGAGCCCCTGAGGCCCTCAAACTGTCAGTGGCTGCCTGCCCACTGTGCAAATAACCAGCACAGAATGCAGGCTCACTCTTTGGAAACAGCATGAAATTCAGGCTCGTCTGCTTTTTTGGGCCTCTGCCCTTTTGGTTTCTTATTCTGAGAAGTTCTGTGATTCGTTCTCTCTGAGGAGGCAAAGGAAAAGGCAGATTCACAGCCGCTCAAGGGCTGGCATCTGTTGGCTTTGTCAGTCCTTTGTAGTGGCAGGCTGGGATCTGAGCTGCTCTCTCTTTATATTAAGGTGTGGATTTCATGGAGAGTTTTTAATGCATCACATCAGTAACCTCTGTAGCCATTCAGTGGGGAGTATGACCTTGGGAAGCTGGAGAGGAACGTATGGCTTTGACAATTAACGTTGTTGTATATCTTTAGAGTTTATTGTTGATTTTTTGGTTTAAAGTCTTTTTGACTAACGAGTAAGAAGAGGAAAACTCTTTCTCTGAAGACCAGAATTCAACTGAGACCTTCTGCTATAAAGGGATTTGTGAGCTGATACCTGGGCCCCTCTCTGTTGCATCAAGTGAGAAGCAGCTACGCCTGCCTTTAGCTCTGTACTAGATTCTGTGGCTCCAGGAGGAACTTAGAATATCAGTGAGATACAAGAAAAATCTTATGCATGCTCAAAATTGTGAATTCGGAGAAAGGAGATTCCTGAGAGAGAGGTCCTGCTATTTTCCCAAGAGTCTGTTCTTGTGGTAGGTAGGTGAAACTTGAGCTCTCTGTGATGATAATAATCAACAGTTCTCATTTGTTACTTGTTTTTTCATACATTATAACATATAACCTTCACAATCACTCTGTGAGACAGAAGCTATCTTCACTGTACAGAGAAATACAGATCGGTCTCTTTAGTCAGAGGCTGGGTAGGTGGCTGGAAGGGATGAGGTTAGCTGGTTAAGTGAGCACCATCTACTTCCTAGTCAGACTAAGTAATTCATGAAAGGTGGTGTCTTATTTTTTCACAGCACCTGGAATTTTTTCTCAGTCAAAAATATTTATTTTCATATTTATATATGGAATTGCTTTTTACTTTTTTAATGTACAGATAATGAATTTTAATACACATATAGATTTGTGTGACCAGCCCCATAGAAGAATCTAGGAGTTTAGCTATTTAATCCTTGCCATGTCTCAGTCATGGTAGTGAGAGCTCAGAGCTGTTCTGCAGGAGGTGGGCAATCACTGGGCTTTCAACTGGGCTAGAGTTGAAAATTCACTTATTAACATTTTTTTCTTTTTTTATTAAAAATATTATTATTTGTGTCCATGTTACAAGTTACTCAATTAACAACTACAATAACAATAGATCTGCTTTGTTCAGTGGTTACATTTCTGCCCCAATTTTTGTTCATTCTTCAGTCTTGAGGGATTTGGGACAATGTCCACTCTGACTGATTCAGGCTGACAAGGGATGTAGCTATTATGGGACAGAGGAACGGAATTGTTTTGCTTGCAGTTGAAGATGCTCCTTGCCTTTGGGCTGGGGCTGGTCCATCATCATTATTTTGTTAGTTGCCTAGGGCAGGCCCTAAGAACTGGAGAGTAAGAATTGGCTCGACTGGCATAGGAACAATCCCAAGGTTTCAACAGGTAAATTGCAAATTATAGGTTCAGGTAAAAGGAGTAGAAGAATCATGATTAGGGAATTTATAAATGTGTATAACTATGTCATATTGGGGCAATAGATTTTCATATATTCCCAGATAGGGCCTGCTGAGGGAGTGTTGATTTCATGTGGGCCATGTGGCTTGCCTAAGGTGTCTGGACATCTGTAGGGCCCTCAGGAACACTTTCATTTGAGGCTTTGTTTACTGTGGCAGTTTGTGGAGTCTAGCCGAGATCTGCATAAGCGTAATCTCCAGAATGACCTCCTGACTCACTTTGAAATCTCCTAGCCAAAAAAAACCTCTATTTTATTTAGTATTTCCCCTTTTGGTCAAGTTCTTTCTCCAAATACATTGCTGATTAATGCTTGGTAATAATCCCTCGGTGCCAGGGAGGCTCATCCCTGGGAGTCATGTCCCACATCAGGGGAAGGTAGTGTGTTTATTTGCAGAGTTTGGTTAAAGAGAGGTCACATTTAAGCAACAAAGAGGTTTTCAGGAAGCAACTCTTAGGCATTAATTATACTTAGGCTTAATTTCATCCTTACAGGAATAAGGTTCATATATTTAAGCCTTAAGAGTGAGGGCTTGGCTTATTGGCCTGTTTTCTTTTATTAGGCAAGGCTTGTATAATCATCTTATTTGAGAAAGTAATAGGACTTCCCAGGAGGAAAGTTTAATATTTTGTTAGCCAATGTGCAGGCCTCTATCTCTCCAGAAAACATAGCTATGGCAACTGGGATACCTTTATATCCCATAGAAGTACCTAGTTATATGATATTCAAGATGTTTAAAGGACCTTGTCTATTGGGACACCTGACCACATCCCATCTTTACCTTCTTACCAGAGTTATGTTAAATGACAAGTAGAGCATAGATTATATATTTGCCTTGGTTCTCATGTACCTATAACAAAGATATGTCACTGGTACAGGGTGTCGATGGGAGAGGGGTGTATATGGGGGAGAATGCACCTAAAGTAAAACAGAGACTGTAGTTAACAGTAATAGCTTAACATCCTTGCATCAGTTGTAACAATGGCGCCTTACTAGTGTTAAATGTCAAAAATTGGGGAGTTGGGAGGTTATGAGAATGTTGTATATTTAATTCTTAAAAAAATGTTATGTGCCACAGAAACAACCAAATTCCCTTGTCTACTATACTATTTTACTCTGTGGCTTCTCTGAAAGTACATGTGATGAACTTTTCACCTTTCTTTTTAAGAACATTGACTGTATGGCTTATTCTTTATTAGTAAGTAACATATGTTCATTTTGGAAAATAAAAAGAAGAAAAATTATAACGTTTAAAAAATGTTCATAATATCCCATCACCCAGAGATAACCACAATTAACATATCAAATATATCTTCATATATCTTGGATTACATATTCTTGGGTGATCTTTTTATTTTAATTAATACATTGTGAAGATTTTTCCATTTAAATTTTAAAAATTCATTTTAATGAATCCATAATATTGTACAGTCCCCTTTGGGTGGTATTGAATTTATTCCCTCCACTTTTTTTCCTGTTAAATCAATGCTATGATGAATATTCCTGAAGCTAAGTTTGCTTGAACATCCTTAATTTTCTTCCTTAGAATAAAATTAGCAAAACAGAATTGAATAAGGATTTTGCACATTTTTAAGGCTTTCGATGTCTGTTGTGAAATTGCCTTCCAGAAGCATACTTGCTTACACTGCTATCAACTGTACACCCTTTGAGTCCATTAAAAAAATCTTATAAGGCAGCAAACCAATGCTTGATTCCTTTTGGAGGGGTGGTTGCTACAAGAATATATAATTTTTTAAAAATTGAGTCATCATATACATATAGCACAGAAATCCTAAATGTAAAGCACGATGAGTTTCTGCATTGGCACTCCCACGTAACTACCATGCAGCGTGTGGTAAGGGATGTTTCCGTTGGCTCAGAAGCCTCTCTCCCGCCTCTCCTGGTCAGTACCTCCCTGCCCCAGAGGCAGCCTTCATTCTGACTTCCACCACCATCCGTTAATTTTCCCTGTGATGTTGGTTCATTAGTTTCTCTTTATGGCTGTGAGATTTGGCCATATTATTGCATGCAGCAGTCTTTTTTTTTTTTTTTTTGATGTTGGGTAGTAGCCCATTGTATAAATATACTACACTTACTTTATCCATTAACCTTTTGATAGACTTTAGGATTATTTCCAGTGTGGGGACTTCTATGACTAAAGCCACTACAACCTTCTGTGTTTGTGATGGCTATATATGGCATTTCTCTTGGGCTTATGTAAGTAGGAGCAGGATTGCTGGGGCACAGGTTAGGTGTATGTTTAGCTTTCATACAGGGTTTCTCAGCTGAGGCACAGTTGATATTTTGGTTTGGATGATTCTCTTTGGTGGAAGCCTGCCCTGCAATATGCACCGTAGGATGCTTAGCAGCATTGCTGGCCTCTGGTCACTAGATGCCAGGAGCACCTATGTCCCCCCGGGTGTGACAGACAGAATATTCCAGACAGTGCCGAATGCATGCTGGGCAGTGAAATCACCAGGCGCTGGGAACCAGTTTACGCTCCTACCAGCAGTGTGTGAGGTGTGCTGTGTGTTAATTCGGCAAGCGGATTGAACCCTGCCAGGATAAACCGATAAATAAGACTTATCCCCTGGGGTCCACTAGGAGAGAGAAAGCGCTAAGAGGCGCTGATAAATGCTGGGACCTGTGTAAACACGGATTTACGTGGGATTCCAGAGTGGGACCCCTGCTCCAGCCGGGTTGGGGAAGGGGAGGAGTTTCTGGAGGAGGCGGTTGCTAAGCTGCATCTTAAAAAACAAATAAAAATTAGTTGGTGAAGAGGAAGGAAAGGATGTCAAAAGCAAGGAGGGAAGGGAGTGATCATTGGTCATCTTTGCCCCCATATCACCTGACATTCCACTCTCGCCAGGCTGAGCATCCTTAATTGGAGTCCTCCTTAGTGAAAATGGCTTGGAATGTGACATTTGCAGTTTTTACCAATGCAAGTGACTAGCTGGACCATGAACGCAAAGACCAGTACGTAGATTTACAAATGCGGGCAGGGGGTTGGCAGCTTTGGTGAGAAGTGAGTACGTGGAAAGTAGTATCTTCCTTGGGGTCCAGTTACAGATTCTTTAAGGAAGGAAAAGGAAAATGGCAACAAAAGATAATAAGGTAAAATCTTAATGGCTAGAGAAAGTGCTGTATTATCTCTGGATGAATAATAAAATAGCTAAAATGCCTCACATCGTAAAGGTGACACTCTGCTTAGAGTGACGTGGGATGCAAAGAGCTTTCTTCCCCTTTATTTGTGAATCCCATGAAGAATTATTATGAAAGTATGAAAACCTGACCACATTTTGTTGTATATTTAATAAATCATTTTTATTAAAGTTTGGAATCACAAATCCTTCTGCTTTTTACGTCGTTGCCATTGCACCAACTTGAACCAAGAGAGCGTCACGCGTGGCTGAGCTGCCAGAGCCTTCGTCGACTGGATTCGCACCTTCCCCCGCCCCGTCTCCCCTCCCTCCCCCAATTTCTTTTTCCACACTTCTGTGGAAGAAGAGAAATCTTTTAAAGACACAAGCTCATTCACTCATTTCTCTGATTAAAACCCTCCAAACCAGAGGAAAGTCCAAATGCCTTTCGTGGCCCGCAGGCCGCGCCGGCTCTGCCCTTGCTTCCTCGCCAGCGTGGACGGGGCTGCTTGTGGGCCTCTTTTCCTGCCCGTCCCCACCTCCCGGCCACGCTGCCCTCCGTCCATCTCGGCCTGCAAGGTTCTTCCTCCTGGGATGTGAGCGCAGCCCTTGCTTGTGGATGGGGTCTGGGTTCCAGTGTCACCAGAGGCTAAAGCCACCACCCTCCCTCTGGCCACTTGTGGCACCTGCTGCCACCAGAACGAGCCTGTCCTCTACCTCTACCGTCGGAGCTGCGGCCCTGCTGCCTCTTGGTCGCAACTGAAACATGGAAAGGGCTCAATTCTTGTCACGTGAACAGAAGAATGAACGAGTGCATGGAGTTTTAAAACTGGGGATGGTGCTTGGCACCAGTGAAGACTGCGCACGAGGAGCCTGCGGTTCCAGCACCCCAAATAGTGGCGAGTAGATTGCACTGCTTCACAAGGGCGAAGGCACCGAAGCGCGCCTGGGGTGTGTTATGAGGAGATTTCTGTCTGGATGGAAGACCGAGCTTCTTGGGCTCTGAGGGACTCTCCAGCTATTGAGCTTCTACAGCCTGCTTCTTACCATAAATCAGGACCTAAGAATCTGCAGAGGTGCCAGCTCCTTGTATCCCTTTATTTGTTTAATAAGTGCTGAGTATTATTTGCCATGTGCCAGATACTGTTCTAAACAGTAATCCTCACAACAATCCTAGAAGCAGATGCTATTGTTATCCCTATTTTAAATATGGGGAAACTGAGTCACAGAGAGGTTAAATTATTGGGTAGGCTGACCCCTTTGATTAGGGAACATGGAAGGACCATACTTAGAGCAGCAGGAGTGGAGCATGGGGCAAGCTGGTCATACCAACTAATTATGATAATAAAAATAACAACTGATGTATACTAGCATTTATTATATGCCAGACACCATTGTGAGACCCCATTTAATCTCCATAACAGCACACAAGGGAGATGCTGTTTTATTATCTCCATTTTACAGATGAGGCTGAGCACAGAGAAGTTAAGTAACTTTCCCACATTACACAGCTAGGAAGCGGCGAAGCTGGGTTCTTAACTACCTGTTTGTACTCGCTCTCAGCCTTGGTGGTCCGTGTGGGGCTGTTGTAACCGCAGACTGCCCCTTCTCTTCCGGGGCCTTCTGCCCTTGGCCCATGAACTGATACAGGGGTTGTGTGGATGGAGCTCTCTGCAGAGGTGGTCACAGCTCAGTAAATATTCAGGTGGAAAAGGAAGAGCTTATGACAGGCTCAGATACTACGGGAAGACCTAGAAACGAAACAAACACAAAAATGAATATTGTGGATACCACCACAGAAAGCGTGTTATTGAGAGTTCAGGGCCAGAAATGAGAACTCGTAGAGAATTGAGAAGGGCCTGCCCGGGGCCAAGACCTGTCACTCACCTGCAGCCTCACCTGGCCCCCCTCCTCCTGGGCTCAGGGCTGCACAGGGCGGGGGTCCCGTGCCTGGCATCTCGGTGGTGGAACGTGAGCAGAAGGAACAGCCACCATGCTGAGGCCGGGACGTGCCGAGGCTCTGCTCTTACCCTCTGCTGACAGCAGCCCGGGGACCTGTGTCCAAATCACCACCGGGAGAGATTTGTTGTGGATTAGCTTTATGTGGACGCGGAATGAACTTCCCTCCTGTTTGATCCGTTCCCCACTGGTGGGTGGCACTCTAAGAGCCAGCATCGTCTCACATGCACAGACGCTGAATGAGGAGGGTCAGTGGGGAAAAGCTGGCTCCAGTCAGGAGACCCACGTGCTGAATCACTGTGCAAAGATCCTTGAGGGGAAAGGTTGGAAAAAGAGCAGCACCCTGGACAATAAGAACGAATGATTTGCACCCGTAACTCCTGATGCAGACAGTTCAGGCACTGCAGGCAGGAAGCGCACACAGGACACCTCGACCACACTGCTTAATTGTGCATCGATGTTCTGCAGCTTTCAGTGGTGTGAAGGGACTTAGTGGTCTTTTTATGGCCAGAGCACAGGACCTGGACTCGGGAGCAAGAAAAGCCAGGCTCTCTCCCGTGTGACCCTGGGCCAGTAGCCGTACTGGAGCCCCAGCTCACCTGC
>JAQZBX010102670.1:0-11133 GCA_029593785.1 Cabassous unicinctus | reverse complement strand
TATATATATATATATATATAGCAATAGAAACTATCCAAAATAAAACAGAGAAGAAAACAGCTTAGAAAAAGAGAAGACTCATTATGGGTCATATTATCCTGCTTCATTGCATGCCTACTGATTTATGATTGGATAGTCAGACATTATAAATTTTACATTGTAAATTTTGGGTGCCGGATATTTTTGTGTGCCTATAAATATTCTTGAGCTTCAATCTGGAATGCGGTTAAATAGCTTGGAAACACATGTGATCCTTTAAGGTTTTGCTTTTAAGGTTAGTGGGCCGTACCAGTGCAGCACTTAGCCTAGGGCTAATTATTCCTCACTATGGTGTTAGATCCTCTGAGTGTTCCAATTCAGTGTCCCATGAATTGTAAGGTTTTCTAGTCTGGCTGGTGGGGAAAGGCAGTATTCCTGACCCTGTGAGCTCTAGGAATTTTTCCCTTTATTCCTTTTGATGGTTTTTTCTCTGGCCTTGGGTAGTTTTCCCACCCGCTCACATTAGTCAGTCTTCTGCTGAATCCTTGGAAGAAGTCACATCTGCTGATTCCTGTGGTTTGTCCTCTGTGTAGCCCTCTCTTCTCTGTTAGTCTTTCCTTTCATCTCTAGTTGCATTGGTCTCCCTGAACTCCGTTCTGTCTCCTTGACTCAGGGAATCTACTGGATTCTGCCTGAATTTCCAACCCCATGGTGGGGCAATCACAGGGTTCACCTCGTTCGTTTTCTGTTTCTCAGGGATCACCATCTTTCAATGTCTGATGTCCAATATCTTGAAAACTGTTGTTTCATACATTCTGTCAGGGTTTTAGTTGTTTCAGGTGGGAGGGTAATTCTGTTCCTTGTTTCTCCATCTTGTTTGGAAGCAGAAGTTTTAATACAATATGTTGAGAGCAAATTCACAAAGGAGTAGTCAGTTCTTCCTGATTCAAAACTCAGGGATCTTAAACAAACCATGGGAACATAAAACATTATTTCAAAAAAGATTTTAGGGGGAAGCGGCTGTGGCTCAAGCAATTGCGCTCCCATTTACCATACAGAGGACCTGGGTTTGATTGCTGGGAACTCCTGGGAAAAAAAAAAAGAAGAAGAAATGCGTCCCAGACATGTTCAGCCTGGAGAGGTGCAGACGCACCTCTCTGGCCGAAGTGCCTCACTAAAAAAGATGATGACGTGACCAAACAGTTAAAAAAAAAAAAAAAGATTTTAGGGGCAAATTTTGGGGATAGAGGAGAGTGGGTACTACTCTGGCTTGTGATCACTGTTGGATTCTCATTATGGCCTATGGAATGGATATTTGGAGATAATTCTTACACAGTGATATGAAAGAAGCACTTTCTTCTCAGATCAGTTCTGACCTTTGTCCCTCCAATTTCAAGAGCTTATTTAAAATAATTGCAGTAATAGGAATCATAGACTCAGATGAAAAAATCAATTGAATATTTGATAAACATTTATTTATACATCCATTGTATGTCTATAATAGGTGGAGCTACCAATAGTTTCTTCTTCCCTTGGCCATATCATCTCCATTTCCTTCTTCAGCATACTCTTTCAACATTACTTCCTCTGGACAGCCTTCCCTATGAGGAAAATTTTGTGCGAGGGAAGCACAGGTCTAAATGCAACAGCTAGGGCCAATATAATCTGGGGCAGGTGAATGAAACTGTCCCTGGAAAGTTACTCAAGGTCAGAGTGGAGGGGGATTTTGTGATGTCTGTCAAGTTGATTGCACCCATGATCCAGTCCCCAGAATCCAAGGATATGTGGGAGTGTGGGAGGGGGCTAAAAGAGTGAGGGGGAAAAGGAAGGAGATGGTTCACTAGGATAACTGCTGGATACTGAGAGCATATCCTTGCTTTGTAGCATGGTAATCGACCATGGCAGGGGACTTGAGGAGCAGGCTGTACATAGTGGCCTCGGCAGCGAGCTGACCCAGGCTACCTCTGGAAAGAGGAGGAATCCCCCATACTGGCTGCCATGGAAGTGAAAGGAGAATTAGTGGCTTTGCTGACTCAGTGGCATAAGTGGCCTTAGGGTTTGGGCCCTGACAGGAGACATCACAGTGGTCCTGGGGACATAAGGGGAAGAAAACGGTAGATACCACCTGGTAGCCAAGAAGATTGAGTTAACGAAATCAAATATAAGGAGAGAGTTAGAGATTTATTCTTTTGTAGTAACTGTGTTACTGTGGCCCTGTTGCCCCTGGGCTAGTGGGGTCGGGGAATGTGATTTACAAAGAAACAAAGCTTAGCAGTGGTCCAAAGCACTTCTGGAAAATATTGTTTTTTTGTTTTTGTTTTTGTTTTTATCAGTTCACTTGATTAAATCAGATAATTCAGGCTGACACATCCACACAGGGAACTGGGCTTCATGGCTCTGTCATCCACGTAATCAAGCAGAGGGTTTTTAGGTTTCCATGTCTGTGTTGTAGGTGCTGAATGGGTCTTCACTACACTGGGTCTCATAGTGAGGTGCTTGGGAGGATGCTCCTGCCTATGGGGAGTGTCACCTAGGAGCAAGTACTTTTCTTCTTTGGCTGGTTATTTAAGGGGTTATTTTTTTTAGCAGTTAAGAGCTCACCAGGATGATTTGAGGTGTTTCTTAGTGCTTGACCTCAACCTGACACAAAATTCTCCACTGGAACCTCTGCATTCAGTTACCTAATGAGTGAAGAAAAAGAACATGGAAGATCTATGAGAAGTTCTAGAAGCCAAGCCTGGAAGTGCTTTAAATCACTTTTGCTTGCATTCCGTTTGCTTTACCTATGAGTAAGGGGGCAGGAAATGTTGTTTAGCAGTGTTCTCTAGAAGAGAAGAAACGTGGATATTGAGGCGTGCTAGCATTCCCTGCCACAGTAAGTTTAGAATGATCTGGAACTAGGCTGCCTTGGATGAAGGCATACATGTCACCTCAATTTCTTAAACTCTCTGTGGTTATGTTCCTTTCATATCTAGATAAAACATCTCAAGCTTTCTTCCAATAAAACAGCAGAATATCACACCAAAGTCCTTACAGGACTGCTGCTTGCCACTCTTACCCTGTAGCTGCCCTCACTTTAAATATTTTATCTCTGCTTCCGAAAGTCGCCCCACTTCACTGTAAACATGAACAGAGCCCCCTTTCTTCATTCTCTAAGAACACACTGACACAAAACAGACAATGTGTGGAAGTGATTATTCGCAAAACTTATTGAAGACCTAGATGGGAAATCAAGGAAGAATTCCAGCAAGGAAAAGAAATATACTTACCAAAGCTGTTGCAAAGGTCCAGCAACCAAGTCGCACTATAGAAGCCTCTCTCTGGTCATTTCTCTCCTTAGGATCTGGCCTATTGGCCTGAATCTGGAGGCCGTTATAAGGCCATCTCTCATCTCTCAATTTCTTTTCTGTCTCCCCTCAAGACCTTCCCCTAATAAACAGTTTCTCAGTTGCCAAAAGAAATCAGCAAAATGCTCACATTAAGAAAACCAAACCTATTAGGCCAACCAAACAAAAATAATAGGAAATAGCTTCTCTGGCAAAGGGAGGCTTATTTTTACTTAATTATGCGGAACAATTTCAACCCCCTTTAGACTCAATATTTCCCACCAAAACTGGTATTTGCCCTTGCTTTGTCCATCTAAATAAGCTTTACTTTTCCCAAATGATTTTCTCCCTAAAAATGCTCTCCCCACTTCCCACAAAAACTACTGCTTTTTTTGTCGTTTGTTTATTTGTTTTGTTTCCCTCTGGCATATTTTTCTCCTTACATTAGTGGTATAGTCTAATAAGGTTGTTTTTTTTTTTTTTTTTAATAACTTCAGGAAATTGTTTAAAAAGGAAAAGGAAATCAGCTTCCAAAGAATCATTAGAAAAATGGAGAGGTTCTCAACCATGTCTGCATATTAGAATCACCTGGGAGCTTCTAAAACTCCTGATCCTCAGGCCACATTCCAGATGAATTAAATTAGAATGGGGTTGGGGGGAGGAGGCAACTAGATACGGGTAATTTTTTAAAAGCTCTTCATGTGATTTAAATGTGCAGTCAAGTTTGAAAATCAGTAGATTAGAGAGAGATACATTCTCAATTTCAAGGAGTTAACATTTATTTATTTATTAATAATTTTTAAAGACATTTTTTAAAAGCACTTAGATTACATAAATATTACACAAAAAACATAGGGATTCCCATATTCCCCATTCCCCACACCTCCCATACCCTCCCACATAAACATCTTTCATTAGCGTGGCACATTCATTGTAATTGATAAACTCATCCTGGGGCTTTGCCATTAAGCATGGACCATAGTTCACATTGTAGTCTACACTCTCCTCCACACAGTTCTGCATGTTATGTGATGATATAAAATGGCCTATATCTGTCGTTGCAATGTCATTCAGGACGATTCCCAAGTCCCAAAAAAGCCCCCGTATTACAACTGTTTTTCCCTCTCCCTGCCCCCAGAGCCTCCAGTGGCCACTGGCTCCACATCAATGTTGTAATTTCTTCCATTGCTAGAATCACAATATGTCTATAGTAGAATACAAGTAAGTCCACTCTAGTCAATAGTTCTTTCCCCAATCCTGAGGATTCTGGCATGGTGAGGTCCACTTTACCTAATTGAGAGGGGGCTCATATCCTAAGGGAAAGATGGATGGGACTATCTTGCTTGCAGTTGCAAACTCTCTCTGTTCCTTGGGATGGTTGTTGTCCATCATCATCTCCCTGCCAGTTGTCCTGGGTGAGTCCAGTGAGCTGTAGAGTAGGTGTTGCAACTCTGCTGAGGTTCCAGGCCCAGCTGGCACATGGACACCCCAAAGACTCGAGTCTCTTGGATGTACACCTACAAAGTCCAGCACCAAGTACAGGTTTAAATAGAAGGGACAGATGAGTCATGTGTAGGGAAGACATAATTGAGTCCAACTCTGTCACTCTCAGGAGCACAAACTCCAAAGTAGGGCCCACTGGCAAGGCACCAAACTCTGGAGCTATCTGCCCTGACCATAGGACGTGGGTGTCTCCAGAGCCCTCAGGAGCGCCACTATTTAGGGTAGTATCCACTTTGGCAATCTATGAGATCCTGCTGAGACGTACATAAGCATTACCTCTCTGATGACCTCGTGACTCACTTTGAAGTCTCTTAGCCATATAAACTCATTTGTCTTTACCTTTTCCTCCTTTTATTTGAGGTCTTCTTTTAGATGATGGTTAAATTGCTACAAGATAAATGTATTTGCAAAATTAGATAACTGGGTATAACTTTAGAGCCATTTCTATTGGAAAACAACCTAAAACGCTCCTTTGATTAGCACTGTTTGAAGATTCTGGTGCTGGATATGCTGCATGGCTTCCAGATGAAATTGGATTGATATTTTCTCAGCAAGCCATAGACTCAACCATGGTAATAATTTGACTGGCAAATTTGTACAATCTGGGAATAACTTTCATTACCAGTTGAACTGTATCCATGAGTAATTAAAACATTACAAAATATGTAAAATTTAAAGTAAGGGAAATTTTATTATATATTCCATGGCTGGGATTATTAGACAGCTGGTAAAACTTTTCAAATCTATGAAATAAAAGAAATGCAATAATAATTATACAACTTTACAGATATCCTAAACTCTCAGTGCATCCAGTGAATAACTCTCCTTGGTATTAGTAAATTAATTTCCAAATTAATTTTCTGGGCTAGAGTTGTCTGGCCAGAATAGTGAAAATTGTCTTCACTCCCTAAATTCTACTTTCTCTACAATTCAATAGATAATGTTTACAAGGGAATTGGAGAATTGTGTACATTCCCATGATATGCATAGAATGTTGTCTTTCTTACCCTAAAGTACTGCCAACTCTTAATATTAAGGGATGAATTGAGTTTTCTTCTTCCTTCCAGCATGGTTCCCATTCTTAGAGTCCATAACTGTCTGGGTACCATTACTTTTTAGTTTTTCAGGTCAGAAATTTTCAAGTCAATTTTTACTTTTTATACTTTTCTATCCCATATCTCCACACCAATCAGAGGGTAAATGCATATGTAACTTTGCTAGATGTGACAAGCTGAAATTGGCTGTAGCAGAGGAAGTCTGTTGGTAGTGAGCTGAGGAGGCCATAGAAGCACTCAGGAAAATGGAAACTCAGCAATAGCAACCAAGTAATTTATCAGTAGGCCACAGTGAGAGCAGACAGTTCTTAAAACAACTTGATGTCAGGTCGCTGGATTCCAATTCTAGATCCAGTCAATCTATATCCTTGAAACTTTTTTTGTGTGTGTGGTAATGTGAGTCAACTTGATTCTTGGAACCAAAGATTCTAATTAAAATAGTTATACTGAAAATGTACCATCATTACTATTTTTATAGATTTCATCTAATCTCCAAGGTTTTATTATGAAAATCTAAATCAGAAAGTTGAAAGAATAGTCCAACGAATATCTCTATATCCATCCCCAGATTCAATAATTGTTAATATTTTTCATGTATATATTTATTCTGAAAAATAATTTTTAATATCATGATACTTCACTCCCTAAATACTTCAGGATGCATATCCTAAGAATAAGGACATTCTGCTATATAACCACAACACTGTTATCGGATGTAAGAAAATTAACAATATTTTCCTAACATCATCTAATACCTCATCCATATTCAAATATCCCCATTATTCACAAAATATTTTTATAGCTCCTCTTTTTAAATGCAAATCATCCAACCAAGATAGTCACACACTGCATTTGATATATGTATATGTATATATGTATGTGTGGTCAGGTGTGTGTGTGTGTGTATATATATATATATTCATGTTAAGAACGTATGACCACTTTATAGTTTACTATTAAATTTCATTAGAAAAGGTTTTAAGTTTTGGTTGAATAAATTTTAGAATCTACAGAGAATATCAAGTGGCTTTTTTCAGTCCCTTGATATAATTAATTTTATATTAATGGATTGGTCAATATAGTAACCTTTCCTTCAATTTTGGAAATAAACCCCACTTGATCATGATGTACTTTAAAAGGTTGCTGTTAGATTTTGTTTGCTAATATTCTATTTTAATTTTCTGCATTGGCCCGTGGTTTTCTTCTACGTTTGTGTGTGCACAATCTTTATCCGGTTTTGGAATCAATGTTGTATGCACATCAATAAAAGAATTTGGGTGTTTTTTCCTTTACCTGTGCTCAGGATGATTTAAAAGAAAGATATTGGGATTATCCATTCTTTGAAGGTTGGCAGAATTCCCCTGTCATGTCTTATATGTCTGGTGCTGTTATGGGGGCAGGAGTAGTTCTTTGATTATTTTCTCTCTTTCTTCTATGGAAAGTGATATGTTTTAACATATTTTGAAAAATCCTTACTGGGGTTAGTTTTGGTAAATTAAGTTTTCCTAGGAAAGTATCCACTTAATTGAGTTTTTCAATGTGTGTGTTTGCTTTTTGCATAAAATTGTACAATCTCTTATCATTTCTAATGATATGGTTACTTCCTGCAATTTCTTATTTTGGGTATATGGTTTGGAGTCTCCCTTTTTCTTAATTAAATTAGCTAGTGATTTGTCTGTATGTGTATATATATATATATATATAGTTTATCTTTTAAAATAATATTTTCACTTCATTTTAAATTGTTCTTTTTAATAACATCCATTTATGCTTCATTTTTTATTAATTAATTACTTCTGTTTTGGGGTTTTGCTCTGTTATTTCTCTAACTTTCTGAGTTGGATGTTTCATTAATTTATTTTCATTATTTTATTTTATTGATATTTAAGGCTATCAATTTTCCTCTGATCACTACATTAATTGTATCTCCACAGATTCTGATATGTAATGTTTCCATTTTTCATCAGTATTTTTAGAAATTTTGCAATTTCAGTTTGTAATTCTCCTAAGGCCCAAAAATTATGTGATAATGAATTTTAAAATTTCAAGACAGTAGAGTGTTTAAAACATTTAATTATGAACTTCCGGTTTACTGCACTGTAATTAGATAATATTTTTTATATTTCTACTTGATGAGACTTAATGAGGTTTTTTTTGCACATTATTCATATGGTGAATTTTGTTAGCGTTTCAGGTTTACTTGGGAACAAAAAGTAATGTTATCTAAATTTTTGTCTATTTCTTCTTGCTTCTCCTGAAGCTTCTGTGTTTTGAAGTTTGCTGTTATGCTATTTGGGTATATAGATATGTCTTTTTGTAAATTGTGGCCTATAAATTTTGGTCTGAATTCCACATTGTCAGATATCTAGATCTCAACTTTTTGTTTGCATTTTCCTAGTATTCCTTTACCCATCCTTTTATTTTCAGCTCTTCTGAATCATCTTAAGTATGACTTGAATTCTGTAGTTAGATTTTGCTTTATGAGTCAATCTGAACATTTTAAAAATTCTTTTTCTGATTATAAAAGTAATATATGCTTAGTGAAAATAATGGGAACTACAGGAAGCATAAAGAAAAAAAAATCAAGCATTCCTAAGCCTCTACTCCAAGGACAACTGCTATTAACATAGTATTTTATTTCATAATAGTTGCTTTTCTGTTCTTTAAAAGATTTTGTTATGAAATGTTTCTATTTTTATGTGTTTCCTATTTAAAATAGAGCATTATTCTTCAGGACATGAATTGCATTTTCCAATTGTTTTTAGGATCATCAAGTACAGTATATTGATTTTTCTGTGCTCCCACATTCAAGAATTCAAAATGCCCATTAATGTATTCATATGCAGCTCATGTAGGATTTTTTGAAAACTGCCACTGAATTTCTTGTTACAAATTAAAGTCTTACAAATTTTGTGATTATATGGAATATGCTCTCTGCTCTCTGGTCTGACTAACCTCTTCAAAGGTGGGTCAAGATGAGTAGGGTGATCATATAATGTATCTCCAAACTGGGATTCTTGAAATGAAAGGGGCATTATTGATATTTAGCTCAGGGCAACAGGCAAAACTCAGCAGTGTTGGGACAAACTTGGTTATGTAGTCACTGTACAGAAGGAAGGTCTACTCTGAGGACACCTGCAGACATTCCTCCTGGCTGGCTGCATACATCTGGTATAGCTTAGAATGACGGGATTTCAGACCTTCTCCATTTCTTTCTTTGGCACACAAAGTCTTCCTTCTCAGTGGTCTGATTCTTGTTGACTAGTTGATGTTTTCATTGCACTAGTCAAGAATCTTCTCTTTGTCATCATTGTTAATCTTGCCTTGAAGTTTTTCAACTTCCATTGTGGCCTTAAAAGTGAATGTGTAGAGCTTGAGTGGGTTCTTGTAAGACAACTTGTTTCTGTGCTTCTCATCTTCTGCTTTGTATTCCTCTGCTTCCTGGACTATAAACACAATATCTTCCCTGCTTATAATGACCTTTGTCATTGGTAACCTTGCACTCTTTTTCTGTTCTTTTGAGTAGACTATGCATATTGAGATTGTTGGAGGCACCCATATCAAAGGTTTCCTTAATCTGAGAAACATCTGTGAACTCAAACTTGCCTAGCATATTGTTATCCTTGGCCACTAAACTTCACAGACTGGAATGAACGCACCAGGCTGATGGTTAAAATAGGTAATAACACTAGGTACCTACTTGGTGGAATGATGGTACCAGTAGTTACGATGCCAAAGAACAGCAAGAGCTTTGAAGAGCAGCAAATCCTGGATATGATCAAATTTTTTGCCAATTAAGATGTTGTCTGGACATCTCTACCATAAGCAACCCCTTATCAGTGTCGATCCTCCAGTTTAAGTTCTTGCCACTGAATAATTCATGACAAAGTTTCTGAATCTTGAGAATAGGGGCAGAGCCACCTACCAAAATAGTCATGGAGCTGCACCTTGTCTTCATTGTCATAATGAGGGGCTTTCTCTAGAGGGTCCACATGCCACAAAACATGTTAGCATTCTCCTATCAAAATGGACATGGGTAAGGGAGGTGTAGAGGACATTAATTCAAACTTTATCCTGGATGCTGAAAGGACATTTAGCATGTGCACAAATATCAGAGAAGTGTCACATAGCCTTCTTGTTGTCACTAATGTCCTTCTTACATTTGCACTTGACCTTGACAATGAAATGGTTGATCTTTGATTAAGGAATTTTTTTCTACCTAAGCAGATGTCCCTAGTTAAAGACTAGACATTAAGGATTCCATCTTCAAAAGTGAGGATGGATACGTCAAAATGTTTAAGATGAACACATTTCGTTAGACAGCAACCATCCTGTCCAAGCCTTAAGCAATGGCAATGACCTTTTGCTTATTGATAATTTTGAGACCAGTAATGGTTCTAGCATTACTGATACCTTCTGATAATGGGAGGTATCAATGCTCTACTGTGGTTAAGGTAGGCTTCTAAAAGTTTGTTCAGTTTTATCAAAACCAAGCTTTATACAGAAGTTTCAAATCATTTCCTTATACTCAAACTGGACCCTTGGCCTGTCCATCTTACTGGACAGTTGAATAATCAAATCTGTGTCCAAAAATTCATTTATCTTTAAAAATCATGTTGTGGGTCTCATTGTAACTTGATTATTTGCACTATCATTGATCAATCATTTTATGTCTGTAAAGGTAACATAGCTTGGGTGGTCCTCTTTCCCTGAACATTGGCAATGAATTTAAATTTCTTATTCTGGAAGACACCCTCTCAGGAATGGGTGGTATCAGATCAATGCCTACTGCATGTTTCTTCAACATGACTGCTGGGAAGGTTGATCGGGCTCATTGGAGAAAGACACAGACAGCAAAGCTGCTGCTGCTGCTGCTTATTCAATAAACTTAATAATTCAATATATAATATGTACAAAGAACTGTATGATAAACTTGACCTTGTAATATAACATTCTTGTACATTTCTTTATACTTCATGGCAAATTATTTTAAAAGTTATGTGTAGCTCTACTTTCTTCACTGTTGTATAGAAGTTCATTGTTTGAATACATCTAAATTATTTATTCATATTTCCATTTTCCTAGTGATGCATTAGAATATTTCCTTTTTTTTCATTATTATACACAATACTGCTGTGATCATGAAAGAAAAGATCAAGGAATTCAATTATATTAAAATAAAAACAGCATGAAAGACATCTTAAAGTAGTGGTAAAGACAATCCATTGAATATATTTTCAGCGCATATAACCAACAGAGGGTTAGAAGTC
>JAQZBX010102669.1:0-11129 GCA_029593785.1 Cabassous unicinctus | reverse complement strand
CCATAGAACACCAGGAGGTAATCTTGCTATGCTTTCTGCAGCTTTGAAACACGGATTGCCTTTCTTCCTGTTTCCAATAATAGTTTCATCATTCATTTCTAAGGCCTCATAAAAAGTCCCTTTAGCATCCATATTACTATCAACAGTCTCTTCTAAGCACTGTAGGTCTTTTCTATTAAGCATTTCATAATTCCTCCAAAGAAATACCCCTTACCTGTTTATAAAACTATTCCAGTACTTTGGTAATTGAAAAAGCACTACACCACTCCCTGGTACCAAATACTGTATTGTACTATTCAGGCAAAGGAGTGCTGATGCAAAATACCAAAAATCTGCTGGGTTTTATAAAAAGTATTTAAGGTAGAAGCTTATAGTTACCAGGCCGTAAAGCTTAAGTTACTTCCCTCACCAAAAAGTCTATTGCCATGTGTTGGGGCAAATTGTTGAAGATGTTTGCCAAGAGTTCAGAATTCTTGGGTTCCTCTATTCCTGGGGCTCCATTTTTCTCTGGGCTCAGCTTCTTTGTTCTCTCTACAAGGCCAGCTGTGAACTGTCAAGCAAATGGCTCATATATTTTCCCCGGGCTTCTCTCCTTCCTCTTGACCAAGCTCCTCTGTAGGCTTACTTCCCTGGGATCCAGCTCAAAAACTACTTTGTGTCCTCCTTGCTGCTGCTTTACTTCCCCAGGCTCCACATCAAAACTCCAGCATCAAAGTTCCAACTCACTCCTCTGCTCTGCTGTGTAGTGTTTTCTGTGAATCCCTTCCCACCTAAGGGGTGGGGATGCCATGTCTTACTAGTGTTGCCCAAACAAAGCCTTAATCATTATTTAGTCAAGTAAAAGTAAAACCTCTGCATGTAATACACTCTAATACATCCAGAGGAAAAGACCAATTTTCCAACATAATCCAATATTTCTTTCTGGAATTCATCAATAATATCAAACTGCTACAGTGGTCAACTAAAAGAATATCAGGGAAACTCTTGATCTATAGTTGCTTGTTAGGCTCGGTCATCAATGTACCCTATGAGGATGAACTCCAGGTTGTTGATTTGGTTTAGCTTCTTCATGAAATCTACCATCTGTGTGTAACTCTTGTGGTTAATGCAGTAGCATGAAGCACAGCTTAAAAAAATTATGAGGCAACTATTGCAACTACACTTTCTTTCTCTATTGATAACATTTATTTGGGCATATGGTGTGGGCAGTTTTATTATCACAGAGTTCATTCTGGAAAGTTTTTACTTTGCATTAATAAACATCCCATCACATGAATGGTGCTCTATTATCCACAAGAACTATGTTATCTAATTAATTTCTCTTCAGTTCCTTGGAAATAATATCTTCTATTACAGATGAAGAAATGAGGATTCAGAAAATTATATCATCTGATAGTAATAAATTAATGGAATTTATATTTGAACACATCTCCTAAATCTATTATTTTTCAATTCATAAGATACTTAAAATCTATCACACAAATGTCAAATAAAGAATAAATTAAATGCTTCTTGCTTTTGTATTTATAATTAGTGTAAAATTCTGACTTCAAGTCATGCCTGTTTTAACTGTACCAGCTTCAAAATAACTATTCCAAATTATTTTAGCTTAGTGTCTCAGGTTCCTTTATCTTTATTTTCATCAGACTACTTAAGACATAGTATTTTACTTGCATCTTTATATGTATTTCCTTCACTAGACTGTGAAGGCCCAGGAAAGTAATATGGTCTGAGCCATACTTACACTTGCATTTCAGTCCTTTTAAAACTTGTTTAAAATCTGATAAATAATTCAGATTTTTAAAATTGAGCGAATATATAATGAATAAGTGATTAAAATTAATGAGAACAGTATGTTTCAGTAAACTATGACTCACATTCTCCAGTGATTTTAGTGATGGTCCAACTAATTTCATATAATGGATAGTTCTGAATAATTTTCTTCTATTGTCCATGGGATATATGTTCTACTTTTAAGAAAAGAATCAACAAACTAATTGTAAGAGTAAATTACAGAAATATTTCTTTTTTTTATACTCCAGGGATGAAATCCATGCCAGATAATTGATGACTGACCAATATATGATTCAACATATACTGGGGAAAAATTATATAATTTTTTAAAAAGACATCTGAGGTATAGGCTTCAAGGATTTTTAATTCCATGTCCCTGAAAAGTAAAAAACCAAAGAAAATAATTACTGTAATAATAATCTATATTATGATATTTGAACTAGTAATCAAAGGTTAAAAATAATGAATGTAAAACTATGAAAATTTATTTGGAGAATAATTACTTGGTCTGCTATATTTTTCGGTGGGATCTTGTTAAATATAATGGACATTATATCATGCTCAGGAATAGAGTAAATGTGGAAACAATTGTATAGAAGTAATATTAAGAACAGACATTCTGCCATTTGTAGTATCTGTCCTACCGTCTTCAGGGTTCAAACTACAGTTTTCAAGTACATTTCATCAATCTAATGATGTCGAAAAAAATAGAAGTTGAATTTGTAAGTCATGATATATTGATTCCAACAATCAGCATGCTTGATAAAACTCAGCCAAAAATTATCAAAAGACTTGTGAGGCAAAGAAATATAGTCAGAATATGAGTTTTTCTTGTATATTTGAGGGAATATGAATCCAATTGTTTGAAATAATGAGAATTCTGGAAGCCTTTGAGCTAAGCAATCTCTCTTTAATAATTTATATGAGATACAGCAGTGCCTAACTCTTCTCTGAAGATAATCACTTATATAGAACTGGTCTGTAAAAGAAGAAAGATGAAATACTGGTTATTTCACAAATAATAGAATTTTAGAATATAGAATCAAACACCTGTATATTAGAGATCAAAAACTCAAATATAAAAACTAACATTGTTATTAAGTGAAATAGTCACCATGAGTCTGAAAATGACTAATATCTGCCAGTAGCTCTGACTCAAATCATTTGTGTTATTCTTACTTATCTACCCTTAGATGGAATTATCCTTCCTTACACATTTCACTTCATCTTTGGTATAGCCAACATGCATAACCTTTATTTCATTGGATAATGTGTATACCATACACAACTAGTTGCAAAGCTACCACTAGAACCAAATCTTGTATCATTTAGCTATCTTTAATTATACCAAAATATCATTTGAAGAGTTGAGTTTACCACATTGACTGAATCATTATTTTTTTGAATGCATTATAACTACACTGGCATGAAATTAAGGACCAGCTTATCTACATTACACAGAAGACAGAAATTAAAAAAAAAAAAAGAAAATTGTGACTTGACATGCAGTTAAATATTTCAACAACTTTTCCTACACATAGAAAACTATAGCTGTTAAAAGAGTTTTCATCTTAACACTCATTACGTATGCTAACCCTAGTCTAAATCTAAAGTTTTCAGAGTCTAAGGAGTATCAATCCAGTATAGTTATACTAGGATAATATCTGAGTTCTACATAATCAAAAGGAATTAGCATCTGCTAGGCAGTGATTACTAATCTGTAACTCCTGAAGAAACCTCAGATAAGGGCTATTTTGATAATATTTGGCAAGAGAAGGGGGCATTTTTAAACACCTGAAACAACTTATTTAAATTACTGTTTGTATTTTGGGGTCTTCTTTATGATTTCTTTCAGCCATAAAATAATTTGAATTGTTTCACCAGTTGAGTTAATATAATGTAATGATGTAATTGGAGGGTGTGGAATAGAAAGATATAGATGAGGAAGCATATGGAGAAATTACAACCTCCTCAGTGGTCTTTAAGGGCAAACTTGTTACATTTATGAAAAAAAAGTTATCCCATATTTAATTCCAGGCATGCAAACTGAAGGCATTTTCTCTAGAGAGGAATGAAGATTTATTAGTCTTTCCCTTCTCTTTGTGATATTCACAATCACCCAGTGGCAATACTTCTTTTTCACCCCAAGCCTTGGGATTTGTTTAATTTACTGGGTATTTCCTTTATCATATTCTCTAAGGTAAAAAGAAAAATTAAGATCATCTGATGGGCAGAACTACACAGATATTTAATTAATCCCCTGACAAGTGTATAAATTAATTTTATCCAAATTAAGTTGTTTCAGTTACTTCTTTGTCTAGCATGTGGTAAGTCAATTGGAAAATAATCATCCAGGAATATAAAAAGCCTTTATACCACCTATTGCTTCTCTAAATATATAGTCATAACTCAGAAATATTGCAGGTTCAGGTCCAGATAACCACAATAAAGAAAATATCCTAATGAAGTGTGTCACAAAATGTATTGGGTTTCCCAATGTCGGTAAAAGTTATGTGTACCCTATTCTGTAGTCTATTAAGTGTGAAAAACATTATGTCTTAAAAAGTGTACAAACCTTAATTAAAAATTGCATTATTGCTAAAATATGCTAACTGTCATTTGAGGACTCAGAAAGTTATAATTATTTTGCTGGTGGAGGATATTGCCTCGATGATGATGGCTGTTGATTAAAAATAGTTCTACTTTGAAGTAACTACTACACTTAGTAACAGATTTTTCTCAAACAAAATATAACACAACAGAAAGAAAGAATGTCTGGGGACGGAAGGCAAGATGATGTCAGTTTAAGTGGGCATTCACCATCTCTTTCCCAAAGGTCTGCTGATTGGGGACAGGATCCTTCCCAGGTGAGCTTTTCTGGGAGCCCATGGAGTGGGAAACTTTGGGGCATTGCTCTGGAGGGACCTGGAGAGGGAGAGAGATTGCTCAAGGTAAAACCATGAGTCTTTAACCCCAAACCTGGAAATCATGGACGGCTAAGCCCCACTCTCAGGTCAAGGGGCCAGGGTGAGCCCAACTCCTGTTGACCACCCAGTGAGAGGGAACATTCTCTGAGAGTGAGAAGGTTCTGGCAAGGTGCTGAGAGGGGTTTCCTTTCTGTGGGTTTGGTTGCCTGGACCCTCTTAGAGTTTGGGGAGCACACCAGCCAGCTCGAAGTGGCACCAGGCTGAGGGGATAGGTGAATCTGCTGAGGAAACCTGATTTACCTAACCACTCTGGGATACAGAAGCTTGGCCTGAGAGAGGACGGAGTCAGCCAATTTAATAGCTCTGCACTGAGGACTGTCAGAATTTCAACTTCCCTAAGGGAGTCAGGCAGTGGGAAGTGCTTAATAAGTTTTCAAGAGCCTCAGAGGATGGGGTGGTCTAGAAGAGGCTTGAAATCATTTCTGTGTGGTGTACTCAGTCATCAGGGTCCCATTTGAATTTCAAAAGGGAACTCAACATGACCAGAAGAGGGGAGGGGCGATCTGCTCATACAGCCTGCTGAATTCTGTTGCCCTAGGAGAGTAAAACCTGCCTGAGGGAAAGTGACTGAATAGCTTTCTGAAGAGCTAACTTACCCAAAAGGAGAAGTAGATCAGTGGAGGAATTTCTGCCTTGAGTGTGTGTGGTCCCTAGTTTGATTCCCTGCTCCTCTAAGAGTAGTGATCCACTGGGATATCTAACATCCAGCTGATATCATATGACAGGGAGAACATAGACATTATTTTTGTACTGACTTCTTTTGGGTCCCTTATTTTTCCAAAAAATAAATAAATAAATAAAAGGTTACATTTAAAAAAAAGTAACTTAGTTTACTCACTAAAACCCACCTCAACACAAAATGCACAAACATATGCATTATAGGCATCCCAGAGGGAGAAGAGAAGGGAAAGAACACAGAAGGCATGATGAAGGAAATAATGGCTGATAACTTCACAACCCTATTGAAGGAGATGGACGTACATGTCCAGGAAGCACAGTGCACCCCAAACATTATAAACCCCAACAGGCCTACTCCAAGACATATAACCTGTCAAAATGTCCAATGTTTAAGACAAAGAGAAAATACTCAAAGCAGCAAGAGAAAAGAGAACCATCACATACAAGGGAAGCACAATAACATTAAGTGCTGATTTCTCATCTGAAACCATGGAGGCAAGAAGGCAGTGTTATGACATAGTCAAAGTACTCAAATAAAAAATGACCAGCTACAAATTATCTAGCCAGCATAGCTGGCATTCAAAAATGATGAATAGTTCAAAATATTCACAGATAAACAGAAATTAAGAGAGTTGCCAATAAAAACCTGTACATCAAGAAATACTAAAGTAAGTTCTACAGGTTGAAAGGTAAAAACAGGAGAGAGAGAGTTGGAGGAGAGTGTAAGAACAACTAAAAATACAAAAAGAGAAATAAAAACAATATATGACATACATAAACCCAAAGAAAATATGGCTAATGTAAGTAATTCCTTGAGAGTAATGACACTGGATGTTAATGGATTAAACTCACCACTCAAGAGACACAGATTTGCAGAATGGATAAGGAAATATGACCCCTCTGTATGTTGTATACAAGAAACCCACCTTAAACCCAGCGATTCAAGGAGGCTGAAAGTGAATGGCTGGAAAACAATTTTACAAGCAATCAACCACCAAAAAAAGGTGGGAGTAGCTATATTAATATTGGTCAAAATAGAATTTAAATGCAAATTTATTGTAAGAGACAAAGATGGACACTATATATGAGTAAAAAGGGTAAACTTTCAAAAAGAACGAACAATCATAAACATGCATGCACCTAATCAGGGTGCCTCAAAATACAGGAGGCAAACTCTGGAAAAACTAAGTGGAGACACAATGCCCCTACAAGTATAGTGGCAGACTTTAATACACCATTATCACCATTAGACAGAGCATCTCGAGAGAGAATCAATAAAGAAACAAAGACTCTGAATAATACATTAGAGGATATGGACCTAATAGATATATACAGAATGCTACACCCAAATACAGAGGGATACATAGTCTTCTCGAGTGCACATGGAAATACTCCAAGGTAGATCACATGCTAGGCCTCAGAACAACTCTCAATGAGTTCAGAAAGATTGAGATTAAACAAAGTAATTTCTCTGACCACAATAGAATGAAATTGGAAATCACTAAGGGCCAGAGAACCAGATTAGTCACAAAGATATGGAAGTTAAACAACACACTCTTAGACAAACAGTGGGTCAAGGAGGAAATCTCAAAAGAAATCAGTAACTACCTTGAAATGAATGGAAATGACAACAAAACATATCAAAACCTATGGGGTGCAGCCAAAGTTGTACTGATAGGGAAATTCATAGTCATAAAGCATATATCAAAAAAGAAGAAAAAGTTAAAATTGAAAACCTAACTTCACACCTGGCAGAATTGGAAGAAAAACACCAAATTAACCCCAAAGGATGAGAAAGAAGGAAACAACAAAGTTTAGAGCAGAACTAAATGATATAGAAAATAAAAAAGCACTAGAAAAAATAAACCAAAAGTTGGTTCTTCAAGAAGATCAATAAAATTGACAAACCCTTAGCCAGACTAACAAAGAAAAGAGAGAGCAGATGTAAATACACAAAATAAGAAATGAGGACAGGGATATCACCACTGACCCCACAGAAATAAAGTGTATCATAAGAGGAAACTTTGAAAAATTATATGCCAACCAGAATGATAATCTAGAGGAAATGGTCAAATTCCTAGAAACTCACAAGTAGCCTACATTGATGAAAGAAGAAATTGATGAACTCAACATTCCAATTACAAGTAAAGAGATAGACTCAGTCATCAAAAACCTCCCAACTAAGAAGAGCCCAGGACCAGAAAGTTTCACAGGTGAATTCTACCAGACATTCTGGAAAGAGCTAATACCAATGCTGCTTAAGCACTTCCAAAAAATAGAAGTAGAAGAAACATTGCCTAACTCATTCTACGATGCCAATATTACTCTAATACCAAAGCCAAACAAAGATGACGCAAGAAAGAAAAATTACAGATCAATCTCTCTAATGAACCTAGATGCTAAAATCTTCAACAAAATACTTGCCTTATGCATTCAACATCACATCAAACTAATTATACACCATGACCAAGTGGGTTTCATCCAGGGTATGCAAGAATGGTTCAACATAAGAAAATCAATCAATGTAATACACCACATAAGCAGATTGAAAGAAAAAAATAATATGATCATCTCTATAGATACAGAAAAAACATTTGACAAAATACAGCACACTTTCCTGATAAAAACACTGCAAAAGATAGGAATAGAAGGAAACTTTCTGAACATGATAAAGGGTATATAAGAAAACACCACAGCAAACATCTTCTTCTATGGTGAAATCCTAAAAGCTTTCCCTTAAGATTGGGAACAAAACAAGGATGCCCACTATCACCACTCCTATTTAACATTGTCCTAGAAATACTTGCTTGAGCACTGAGGAAAGAAAAAGATATAAAAGACATCCAAATTGGAAAGGAAGAAGTAAAAATTTCACTGTTTGCAGATGACATGATTGTTTATGTAGAAAGCCCTGAGAAAACTACAACAAACCTTCTAGAACTTAAAAATGAGTTCAGTAAATTAACAAGCTATAATATCAGTGCGCAAAAATTAGTAGCAATTCTGTACACCAATAACGGGCAATCTGAGAAGGATATTTTAAAAAAACTACCATTTACAATAGACTTTAAGAATCAAATACTTAGGAATAAATTTAACTAAAGATGTAAAGGACTTATATACAGAAAACTACACAACACTGTTAAAGTAAATAAAAATACTTAAATAAACTGAAGAATATTCCCTGTTCCTGGAAAGGAAGACTAACCACCATCAAAATGTCTATCTT
Organism: Cabassous unicinctus; assembly: GCA_029593785.1. Lineage (NCBI taxonomy): Eukaryota > Metazoa > Chordata > Mammalia > Cingulata > Chlamyphoridae > Cabassous > Cabassous unicinctus. Next base: position 2,441 of record JAQZBX010102669.1, on the reverse strand, counting down.
ACCCAAACTAATCCACAGATTTAATGCAATCCCAATAAAAATCAACACTGTATTTTTTAAGGAATTGTAAAAACTAACTTCAAAATTTATTTGGAAGGATAAGAGGCCCTGAATCACCAAAGACATATTGAAAAAATAAAAATGAAGTTGGCGGTATCACATTACCTGACTTTAAAACATACTACAAAGCTACAGTGGTCAAAACTGCATGGTATTGGCACAAGGATATACCTACTGATCAATGGAACTGAATTGAGTGTTTTGATATAGATCCTCACATATACAGTCATCTGATACTCGACAAGGCCACCAAGCCCACTCAGTTGGGAGAACATGGCCTCTTCAACAAGTGGTGATTGGAGAACTGGATATCCATATGCAAAGGAATGAGAGAGGAACACCATCTCACACCTTATACAAAAATCAACTCAGATGGATCAAAGATCTAAATATAGGAGCCAAGACCATAAAAACTTTGGAAGATAATGTAAGGAAGCATCTAAAGGACTTGTAATAGAAAATGGTTTCATGAACTTCACACACAGAGCACGAGTAGCAAAAGAAAAAATAGATAAATTGGATCTCTTCAAAATTAAAAAACTTTTGCATCTCAAAGGATGTTACCAAGAAAATAAAAAGGCAGCCTACCTAATGAGAGAAAATATTCTATAACCATATATCTGATAGGAGCCTAATATCCTGCATATAAAAAGAAATCTTTCACCTCAAAAATAAAAACACAAACAATCCATTTAAAAAAGAGGGCAAGTGACCTGAAAAGACACTTCTCCAAGGAAGAAATACAAATGTCTAAAAAGCACATGAAAAAATGCTCGACATCACTAGCTATTAGCGAAATGCAAATCAAAACTACAGTAAGATACTATCTTACACCCATTAAAATGGTGCTATTAAAACAACAGCAGACTATAAGTGTTGGAGAGGATGTGGAGGAATGGGAACCCTCATCCACTGCTGGTGGGATTGTGGAAAGCTCCAGCCACTTTGGAGGACATTTTGGTGGTTCCACAAAAAACTAACTATAGATCTTCCATGTTATACAGCGATTCCACTGCTGGGTATATACTCAGAAGAATTGAAAGCAAAGACACAAACAGGTATATGCACACCAATGTTCATAGTGGCACTGTGCACTATTGCCAAAAGTTGGAATCAACCCAGGTACCCATCATAAGATGAATGGGTAAACAAAATGTGGTTCACACATACAATGGAATATAACTCAGCTGTAAGAAGGAATAAAGTGCTAACACATGGGATAACATAGATGATTCTTGAGGAGCTTATGTTGAGTGAAGCAAGCCAGGCATTGAAGGATGAACAGTACATGACCTCACTGTTATGAATTAAGGAATTAGAGCGGTCTCTGAGAACTATTGTCTGAAAGATAGGTTTTCAAGAAAGAGAAAGAGAAGAGAAAGTTGTGAGCCATCACCCATACAGATGTCATCTATGGTAAAGTGATAGAATGTAGTTGTGTATTGAAGAGTAGTACAGGTGGGTAGTGATATTATTGGGCTTGGTGGTACAGGGTGACAGGTGTATAGATAGGGAAGGGTAGGTTAGAATACCCAGGATACTGGGGGGAGAGAGAGAGGGACCAGGTGAACACTTGGGATTTGTGGGTAGGAGGCTGAAAGTACAGAGTTGGGAGTGCTCTTATGGCAAGATGACAAGGAAATGTCACTTGTTTAGGGTGTTGGTTGGAGGGACATTCCAGACAGGGCATTTCTGGAGCAGGCTTCTAGGGTGTATGTGGGTTCTCATTCTGTCATAATGTGTTGTATCAGTGGGTGGAAACCCACATAATGAGCGAAAAGGAGATGGACTCCCATCTTTGGGAGGACTGATTCACTCAGAAATAGTCAGGTGGGCTTCTCTTAAGAGCAAGGGCGGTACCTAATAGGGGAGGACAAACCAGTGTTTCAAGACCTCTTGTTGCATGTAACTGAATCTTTTCATCCAATGAATCAAGCTAGCAGGTTGTTGTGGACCCCTGGGGGATGGGGAGGGAAGAACAGAATAGACAAACGGGGTTTTTAGTGGTCAGTGAAAATGTTTCTCATTACCTTACAGTGACGGACACAGGACATGGTAAATATCATCAAAATTTATAAAAGTGTACTCTCTAAAATGTAAACCATATTATAAACCATTGACAATGTTTAGTAGCTAATTTTCACTATCTGTATATCACTTATAACAATGCTACCATCCACATACAAAAAGGTTTTAATATGGGTTAAGGAAAGGGGGAGGAGTTTTGGTATATGAGAGTCTCTTGTATTCTGTATGTGACTTTGAAAATTAAATGAAAAACAGTGAGACCCTGGGGAGTGAGAGGGGGAAGGGGCCAGGGTAGAGAATGGACACTAGATATTGCAGTGATAAAAGGCAAAATGTCAAAAAAAATTATTTTT
>JAQZBX010102668.1:0-11134 GCA_029593785.1 Cabassous unicinctus | reverse complement strand
GAGAATGGAGTTCAGACAGAGAGAGAGAAAGCCATAGAAGCAAGAAGCTGAATTCAATGAAATCCAGATAAGAAGTGAGAGAACAGGGAATGCTGCCATATGCCTTGCCTTGTGGCAGAAGAGTCAAGGATCACCAGGAGCTTGTCTTAAGGAAAAAAGCATTGATTTGATGGTGCTTCAATTTGGACATTTTTCTCAGTCTCAAAATTGTAAGCCAATACATTCTCTTTGCTTAAACCAACACATTTCATGGTATTTTCTGGAGCAGCCTAGGAAACTAAAACAGCCACTAAATAAGCCAATGCAAAATATGTGTGTGAAAAACAAAGTAAGATATACTAGTCCTTTACCATTTTATGCACTTCAACATTGAACATGATTATTTCCTGTGTCTTTTAAGAACACACTTTAGAGTAATCCAGAATATTGATTTTGTTGTTCTTATTGTCTACATTGATTTTGGTAAATATAGGAGACTCAGCAGAATAAAATAAGTGAAATGAATATATTTTTAAATTTTAAAGAAGTGATTTAGGTCACAATTTTAATGCCTTTTCATATTTCATTGCCATTCTTCATACGATGATCTAAATACTAAAATACAAAATGTATACCTGTGGGAAATAGTACTGAGGCAAAGCTCAGACAACCTAAGCAGTTGCTAATAATTGTCCCTTAGGTAACCACAAGAAGCTAATGCATTTGTGTTACCTAAGATATTTACTACCTTTATGTACTCCTTCAGTGCATATTTGGAGGATGTATAGTCATCCTTGCTCACCTTCTTCTGATTCCTTTCCAAACTCATTTTCCCTTTAGGTGCTTCTCTTTCTCCAGAGATGTCAATCCCTTCAGGGTAAACTTTGTTTAGGCAGGGCCCAGAATAAGCTTCCAATTCATGACTGCCCGTGCAGATCACATAGTCTAACTTCCCTTCAGCCCTCTCCATTAAAACCGATTCTTGGATAGCTACTTCATTATTACAAATTTGATAAGTTAATTGGCATTACAAAGGATTTGTATTTTACTTCAGAATAATACTCTTATAATTTAAATCAATATCTTTAGGAGAAATTTTAGGCATCAAAGGGAAGCACATGAGAAGCATAAATCTAGGTGGAAGGCTTTCTGGGTGACCCTGCTGCCACTAAAATAATGCTAGATAGTCAACCATCCACAGGCAAGACCACCATCTTCAGATAATCATTCCCTGGCCCTGAGGCATTGACTGTTATGAAACAGAATTCATTGTGCAATACTAGTACCAAAGTACATTATGTCTTCCTGCTGATGGAAAAGGACTAGAGGTGTCCATGTGTTGATAAAGACATTTTTGTTATAAAATCAATGCAACACACTATGAGTAACATAAAGCATAATTTTTGGTTGACATTCTATGAAAGCTTTTTTCTAAATTGAATTTACAAATATATTTGAATATTTATTATATGCAAGTAACTGCAAGAGATTGAAAACATAATTTTGAAATTCTGTAGTTGCTTCCAATATGATAGTGAAAGGATTTTGATTTTCGAAAACCTTTTAGAAAATGATCATATAATTAATATACGTGAGGTCAATTTTCAGAAATAAAACTATGTCTGTATCCAGAGCCAAGGGCATAAAACAAGACTTTACTAAACATCTCAGAAATCATCCACACATACCATCACAAACTGATGTATACTATAAAAGATTAGGTTGTATATTTTTGAACTATGTGGAAGCAGTATCATACTGTTTGTAAACAATTTTACCTGACATCTTCACTAAAGTCATATTTGTGAGATTCCCCAAGTTTTTGTTTATTGTGGTAGTTTTTCATTTCCATTGCTTTGAAGCAGCCTAATGTACAATATACCAGACATTATTTATTCAGTCTAGAGCTGGGATTAGCAATATATGGCCCATAAAATTTTATTGGAACACAATCAAACCATTCATTTATATGTTGCTTCTGGTTTTTGAGATTCAATGGCACATTTGTGAGTTTGTGACAGAGACTTCATAGCCTGCAAAACCTAAAATATGTGACCCTTAAGAAAATAATAAATTCTGATTTAATAATAATCTCTGATAAACTTGAGTTTATTTCTTTTTTTATATTATTGGAACTAATGCTACTGTGAATATTTTTGTATATACCTTTGGGTAGCTAATCATTCATACTGCATATTTCCATGCAGTTTTCCAAATAGGGATGACAATTGTCCCTTGGACTACCAATGTGTAAGAGCTATGGTTGATCCAGTTTTGAGTGTCATTTTAGTCATCATGTAGATAAGTGATTCATGGTATTGCATTGAGGTTTTTTTTTAATATAAATTTGTTTAGAAATATTAGAAAATATGTTGGCAAATTTATTAAGAATTGTGGTACTTTTTAAATGATTTTTATTATTTTATTTTATTTTTTTTAATTTTTATTTTATCTCCCCCTCCCATTATTGTCATTTGTGTTCACTGTCTACTCTCTGTGTCCATTTGTTGTGTGTTCTTTCTGTGTCTACTTGTCTTTTCTTCTCATCTTTCTCTTCACGAGGCACCGGGCACCAATCCTCAGACCTCTGGTGTGGGAGAGAGGCACTCAATCACTTGAGCCACCTTCGCTCCCTGATCTGCTGTGTCTTTCACTGTCTATTCTCTGTGTCTCCCTTTGTTACATCATCTTGCTGCACCAGCTCAGCTCTTCATGGTGGGGGCCAGTCTGCCTTCACCAGTAGGCCCTAGGAATCAAACTCGGGGCCTCCCATATGGCAGACAGGAGCCCAATCGCTTGAGCCACATTTGCTTCCCTGCATTGAAGTTTTAATATTTATTTACTTGAGCCCTAACAAAGTTGTTTAACCAATTTTATGAAGTGTCTATGAAAGCAGGAATGTGAATAAGAGACCGCTTAAAAGAGCTGTGTTTAAAAGTATTTGACTTTGAGATAATTCCACTATCTCGCTGATATCATTGCCACTGTTTTGCCAGGTCAAATTAGCCTAGATATACAGTGCTTTCCTTTGTATAATGATGAAGCAAATTGTTTTTTTGCTTTTTTTCAAAATCACTGCAATTGTGGGATGGGTTTAAGCAGCATTAGAATCATAGCTATACAGAAACAAAATATAGCAGCCGAAAATAGCCTTAGTGATATTGAAATTGAGCCCGTCTTTTACAGAGAGAGAACTGAAGTCAAGCAAGGAAAAGTGACTAGTCAAAGGGTACTGTGATTTCTGTAACATTGGACACCTGGTTCATAATAGTTCATAAGGTGGATTTCTTCAAAGGAAGTAAAATTTGCTGATACTGGCTTTAATGCCAACTTCCCACTAGCTGGGTCACTGAGAACTATTACTGCCCACATCTTACAAATGTGGTTAAATGGGCTATCACCAGTATTTATACATCTATTTGCTGTTTTATAAAAATACCCAAATCTATCATCACTACACCATCCTCATGTTTAGGCATTTTAGTAAAAGGGTTTAAAGAAAAGAGTATACATATACAAAAATGTCTGTAATATTAAACTACTATACACATATTGCTACTATGATGTTTAAAACAAAAATGCCATTAGTCATTGGTAGATCTGTAAGAAGGTTATGAGGTAGAGAAAAAGAGGATGAAAGGGACTAGTGAGGAATGAAAAAGGCAGGTTATAATACCTCAAAATCTTTTTAAAAAATTTTTAAAAAGATACTTAGATTATGTAAATGTTCACATAAAAAATATAGGGAATTCCCATATGCCCTGCTCCCCATACCTTTCACATTTTCCCACATTAACAACGTCCTTCATTATTGAGGTACATTCATTGCAACTTTTGAATACATTTTGGAGCATTGCCACTAAGCGTGGGTTGAAATTTACATTATAGTTTGCACTCTCTCCCACTCAATTCTGTAGGTTATGTCAAGATTTAAAATGGCCTGTATCTGTTGTTGCAATGTCATTCAGGACAATTCCCAAGTCCCCAAAATGCCCCTGTATTATACCTTTTATTTCCTCTCCCTGCCCTCAAAACTCCCATTGGTCACTGCCTCCACATCCAAGCCTTTTTTATGTTTTATTCTCACTATGTCTGTAGAATTCCAAAGCAAAAATGTCACTACAGTCCATCTTCCCAAGATCTTATTTGAGTCATGTATTTCCTAAACAGTATTTCTAGTAATCGATTATTCAACTTCTCCTAATAAAAGGTAACAATATGGAGATCAAATCAGTCTTTAGAGATGGGAATATATGATGTTATACGGAAAAGACACATTTAGTTAGACGCCATGATTCCATATTCTAAATCAGTGGCAATCCATTGAACCCCTCCATGTTGTTGGGACTTTACTATTTTAATTTTAATTTCAGACACAGTTTTCTGCCATGCTTTTGCTTATAAGTAAAAATTCAAACACAGTATAGTTTCATTGAAAAAATATGGTGGAGGAGGAAATCCTTTAAGCTTTTTGTCTAGACAAGCATTGTCCATAGGTTTTTCTACATTTACATTTTCCTGTAACGTATCCCTGTGTTCCATAAAGAAATGCCAGTTGAAATGCAGAGTAGTTCCTTGGGCTTTACTCCATCCTGAAATGTTTTCACATGGGGCATTTTACAATGAAAACTCTGAAGTCTATACATTCAATGACTTTCAGCTTGTACAATTATGTAATTAGGAGTATTCTTGAGTCTTGTATAGGCTTTTAAATATATGAAAATATCCGTGTTTTCTCATAAGGTGATTTGGTACATAGCCATCAGAAAGCTAGAACAGAGCCAGACAAAGTAAATATCAAGAAATTCCATGAATGCTCTTTATTTCCCCCAAATAATTAATATTCATTTCTTCACACATCTATAACTTCCAGTCACCACCAATATATATAATTTCTTACACGTTTTAACAGGTAATATTCAAGGCACATACTATACCCTCAGTTATTTTTGTTTTAACTATCATGCATAAGTACTTAAAATATTACTGAGGTTTTAGTTATATCAATTATTTGTTTATTTTTTATTTAGTGTCTTAGTCACAGAGCAGATACTTTGGATAACAGGAATAAAAAATCTCATACCTTGACCACAAAATGCTCACAATAACCATGTTGTAAAAAATGATTTTAAAAGCAGAAAAATATTTTTTAAATGCCCTGGGGGGAGAGTTATTTGTGAATCCAAAAGGAGTATTTATTCCTAGCTGAGAATGGAAAAGAAGAGAAGGAAAAGTTTCTGAAGGAAATGATGGAGGAATTAAGAATAACCATTCAAGAATGTATGTTCCTGAGACCCTTCCCTTTGTTCTTTGTATCCTAAGCATGTTGAAGTTCATTTCATCTAAAAGGGCACATTTTTTTCTTCCTCAATTCCCCTCTAATTGCCAGTCCCTCTGAGAATAATCCTTTCTTATACCCACATTGCACCTTTACTCATCCTTCATATCTGAGACAAAATTTCTCCATTCATGGAAGCCTACCTTCTCTACATAATAAATTCAAACTTTTTCTTTGGATGTATAGCACACAGTCTTTTTGTTTTATGATGATTTGCAGGTTTTGATAATTATTTGGATGCTTATTAATTAATGGATTTTGGTACTTCTACTAGATTGTAATATTCCTTAGTGTGAAACTACTGGATTCAAACTGAAATAGAATACTAAGCATTTAAATGTACAAAAGATATTTAATAAACACTCAGTGCATCTTAGAATACTTATGTAGTACATAACTGAAAGTAGAACAAATAAAAATTTAACATGACAAAAAAGGCCAGCTAAGTTTTTGACAAATAGGAAGTAGTATACATTAATTCAGTATCTATTATACAACATTTCCACTTAGGGAAGGTCAAAATGCTGATACAATTAGAATTTCTCACAAATATGTTTATTAAATAAGTATTTGAAGCAACTTTTTCCTCATATATTACCAGTTAATTTTAACCCACAATGATTTTAATGACAACCATGGCTATATATATATATTATATATAGTAATATAAATATTTATAACCACCTTTTATTTTTCACTCTTTGCAAGGCCTCTTTCACATCATTGTTTCTTAGACTATAAATTAGAGTATTTAACATGGGAATCAAAAAGGTGTAAAACAATGAGGTTATTTTGTCCTCATCTAAGTAGTAAGAAGAAATGAGCCAGAAATACATGAAGAGCATAGTTCCTTGAAAAATAGCAATGACAGTTAAATGGGATGTGCAGGTAGAGAAAGCTTTGGATCTCCCCTCGGCTGAGTGGATCTTTAAAACTGAGAGGTCGATATAACAATAAGACACTAGAAGTCCTGAAATGGTACTCAGTTCAATGAAGCCAAAAAGGGTAAAGATCATTAATTCATTGTTCTGTGTATCTGAGCAAGATAGCAGCAGTAAAGGAGGGTAATTGCAGAAGAAGTGATTTATCTCATTTGACCCACAGAAACATAAACAGAATGTTAATATCGTATGTATCAGAGTATCCACTATTCCCACCAGGTAAATCCTAGCCACGAGCATGGAGCACACCCTGTTGGACATGTTGACTGTATAGAGCAAGGGGTCGTTAATGGCCTTGTACCTATCAAAGGCCATCACTGCCAGCAGGAGACACTGAGAATCTACAAAGATACAGAAGATGAAAAATTGCAGAGCACAACCATGAAAAGGAATTGATTTGTTTTTGGCAAAGAGGTCCACCAGGAACTTGGGCCCAATTGCTGTGGAATAGCAAAGGTCACAGAAGGAGAGATGGCTGAGGAAAAAGTACTTCGGTGTGTGAAGCTGGGAATCCAGTCTAATTAAAATGATCATTCCAAGTTTGTCAGAATATTAATAAGATAAACAACTAGAAGTATGGTGAATAGGATCTCTTTGATCTCAGAGTTAATGGTTATTCCCGAGAAGATGAATTCAGTCAAGGAGGAGCAATTTTCCTTGTCCATTCCTCTTTTCTCTTGCTCTGAACCATTGCAAAAAGAATCAAGAAAATAGTATATCCACAGTTACGTATCTGGACATCCACAAGCTATTTTCTGTAAAGCAGAATGTTATTTGCTTCTGTAAATTTTCTTCTTTATCCTCAGAAAATACCCAGACAAGTGTTACTCTTAAAGAGGTGTTGTTTTCTCATTGAAAAATCAAAAAAGTTTGAGACAAGACTTAGAAATATTTTATTCTAAATCTAGGTGTCATTCATGAGATATATGATGTCATAATATCTTGCCTTATCACATGCAGTAAATTTGACTGAAATGAAACCTTATTCCATATCAAAATGGTGTCAAAAAATCACCAAAGTTAGATAGAAAAGGGAGCACAAAATATGGACAAAAACTTGACTAAATTTATTGCATTCAGAAAAAAATATGATGGATTTTTAAAGTTTCAGCAACAAAGAATATATTGCTAAATTCATCATACTGCCTGTAAGTAAATAAAATAATTTTATTACTGATTTTGGTGTATGGTGTCTTTAGTGTTTCCTGACATATGAGACATATTTTATTGACTTTATTTATCACAGGTACTCATTTCTTTCCAGCAGTATTTATATCCCATTTTATGACTGAACTGACAAAGTCCCCCAAGAATCCAAACAGAAATGCTGCCAAGAAATGGGGACCACTGATAATAACACATACATTTGCATGTCTTTGTATTTTAAATGGACTTTTCCATTTAAAATGACAATGGGAAGAGTAACAATAAATATTTTGTAAATATATAGCATTCTGTTTCTTGTATATGTGTGTGTGTTTATGTGTATGTTTTGTGTGTTTGCATCTCTCTGTTACTATATGAAAATTAGAATGTGGACTTTGGCCTGAATTTAATTCTTCCTATAATTAAATATTATGGAATATGGTCCAAATGGACTTGAATTTACACATATTACACATATTGGTTCTTGTAATGTGATACCTCAATTGTTATTTGCATTAAAACTAGGATAAATTAAACTGATAAGGAAAATAATACCACTTGCACAGTGGTAAACATAATGACTTACAAATGTTGGTTAGAATATAAATAAATAACTAAAATCTGTATGTTCTCTATACAAATTAGATCTGTCAAATTAGGTTTCACAATTCACTTAATGGAGTAAATAGGCATAAAATGATTCATTTAACTATTCTTCAATATTTGAATCTTCATATTTCATACACACACACACACACACAAACGCTCGCACACACAGAGGTTTTCCCTCTATTCCTTAAGGGTGAAAGCTCCGAAACCTACCTTAGATGAACAAGTCTTTCTCACCATGCCTCTGATAGTTGAACAGACGGATCACATTTTATTTTATTCTAATGTCTGTTGGGACTTAAATCCCTAGACCCTCTGCCTTTACTCTGCTCTGTTATGTATACATAAGATTAATTAGATTTCTGATTCTGTGTTTTCCTTCTTCATTGCTGCAATAGCTTTAGCAAAGACTGAACTTTTAATTCTTCACTCTTGTCTCCAAATTGATCAATGACAGCAAGGGAACAGAAATGATTTTAACATTATGGTCTTCAGGTATCCTGAATGTATACCTTCTTCCTCCAGTTCAAGGAGATGCCTAAAGAAATTCGTTAGACCCTCTACTTAATGACTTTAATCTCCTTTTCATTGTTCATCCTGTTTCTTCCATTTTTGAAACAGTCTCCTTCACCTCTCCATTTAGAAATCAAACTCCTTCAATGATTATCTTAATTTCCACTTTTTAAATTAAGCATGTGTGGTTGCCTTTCCCCGACCATAAGCAATCTACTAATGATTTTATGAAGGTATAGCATCCATTATGCTTAGCAAACACTTGAATTATATTTATTTTGTTAACTTATGTGTCACTTTCCAGCATTGTAAACTCCTTAGTTATAAAATAAGGTTTGGTTAATTTTTAAATATCCTGAAACCCTAGCAAACAGACTTGCATTATATTTTTCTTAAAAGATTTTGAGGTAGTCAGGTTGGTGGTCCATGGACAAAGAGTTGAAATAAGGAGGCTTTGGGGTTGTTTCAACTAACATAATTCAGGCATGCAAAGGTAATTTGTACAAAAAAAAGAAAAAAACCACATCAAACCATCCAAAAACACATACAGCTGTATGTGTTACTGAGCAAGTGTGAACATTGCCTGATTTGCACAAAAGTCAATGCCATGATATCAGGATTTTGAGGAAAGAACTTATTACCAGGTCGACCAGCAAGGAGAGAGAAGCAAGTCTCAAATCTGTCTCCCCAAGTTGAAAACTTAGGGAAGTTTTAAAAGATTTGGGAAAAACAGGAGATAGGGATAGTCATGAAATATGGGTTGACATATCCTGATTGGTTGTTTTTTAAACATCTGATCAAGAGTGGGGAAGATTAGTTTAGATGCAAAAACGGGGCACATGCACAGACGGACATTATTCTGACTTGTGTGTGGCATAATCAGAAAATGGCATATTTATCATGATGAGTTTTAGCAGGGCAGACTTCATTAGGTTACTTTCAGTCATAGTTAGCAGGGAATGCACATGCATGGTCTTGGAGAGACTCCATCAGCTCAGTAGGGCTAGTCGGGTTAAGTTAGGCTGATCTTTACGGACACAGGTTATAGGGAAGCCATAGAGGGAGGTCAAGGTAAAAGGCCCAGGTTACAATAACGAGTTAGGGCTAAGGAATCCTGTTGAAATGGTTTCATGTGCACATATGGTTTTTGTTATTGTTGTTTATAGTAGTGCTCTGTTTCCAAAAACAATTCGTTTGCCATTTTTATATATTTCTTTCTAAATTGAAAAGTACTAAAAGTATAAGTTTGTGTCTCCCCAAATCCACCCCAACTGCTCCTATGTATTCTTCCAAGCACGCTGTACTTTAGTCTACTCTCTGGGTCCCTGATTTGATTTGACTACCTCAGCAAAAACCCGAGTTAAACATACCTTCACACAGACATGACTGATATAAATTTTCTTCCACTCTTCCTTTGATAATGTGATTTTTAAATATCTCTTCAATCAGTGTCCTTTGTTGTGTGAATGTATGTGAAAAATAATAAAAATTCACACGCACACACACACACACACTCCTAGATATTTACTTACATAAGCTAAAAGCTAATAAAAAAGAATCTGGAAATGAGAAATTTCAGGGTACTACATCTCGCTCATGGTAGATGAGGCAGACTGAAATTAGTTGCAAATATTTTTGTCACTTCTACCATGGAGACATCATGTCCTTCCCTACTGCCTTTGAATTTGGACTATTCCCTGACTGCTTTGATGAACAACTACATGTCAGTTTTGTAATTAGCCTTCAAAATGATATACTTACTTAAGACATTTATTGTAGCATAGCTTATAGTAACCAAGAACTGGAAACAAAAGAATGTCTGTCAATAGGGGGAATAGGTGACTGGATTAAGATAGTTCCGTAATGTGGAATATTATATATTCACTAAATAGAATACATAAACCTTTCTATTGATGTGACAGTATTTACAAAATGCTGTGGTTGACTGAGAAGATTAATATACAAATAAGTATATATGCATCATTTTTTAAAAGCATGTAATGACCATACCAAGTAATAAACAGAGCTTTAAAAAAAAAGAGAAAAAAACAATCTTTTAAATGGATTTTCTGGGCTGTGTCTTAATAGGAAAGATACAGCTTTTTGGACATAAGATTGTGAAATGGAAAAAAGAGGGGTAAAAAGGATCCACTAATTAAGTAAAGTAAAATTTAATGCTATTATCTCAAATAAAAAAATACATGTGAATGTGTGTATTTTCATTTGCATACTTAATTAAAGTTATTTTTTTAAAGATAGATTTAGATCTTCTGGCATGGAGATATTAAAGACACATATTTTATAAAAACAAAACCCAATTACATTATATGGATTAATTAATTTTCTCTAAAATAAATGTAGCATCTTTTTATGTGGATGAATTATTTTATTTTCATGTATGCAAGGATAACATCTGAAAGGATATTAAAAAAACTTCTAATGATTGGGAATGAAGAAAGGTAAGAAAAACTTTATTAGCTTTGTTTTTAGTAGGTTCATATTATACTCTTACAATCTGAAAGAATAGTACCTTTCATTTAAATTTTGAAAAATAATCAGATAAAATGTAATAGAGATCTTCCTTGATGCTTAGTTTTTTTGTTTGTTT
>JAQZBX010102667.1:0-11137 GCA_029593785.1 Cabassous unicinctus | reverse complement strand
TTAGACTTCCAAGCCATGAGCACAGAATGTTCATCCATTTATTGGGGTCTTTTTTTATTTCTTTTAGCAATGCATTATAGTTTTCTGAATACAAGTGCTTTACATCCTTGGTTAGGTTTATTCCTAAATATTTGATTCTTTTATTCACTATTGTAAATGGAATTTTTTCCTGACTTCTTCCTCAATTGTGCATTATTACTGTATAGAAACACTACTGATTTTTACTTATTAACCTTATATCCTGCCACTCTGCTGAAATCATTTATTAGCTCTAGCAACTTTGTTGTAGTTTATTGGGACTTTCTAGGTATAGGGTCATATCATCTGTGAATAGCGAAAGTTTTATATCTTCCTTTCTGATTTGGATGGTTTTATTTCATTTTCTTGCCTGATTGCTCTAGTGAGAACCTCTGGCACTATATTGAACAACAGTGGTGACAGTGGGCATCTTTGTCTTGTTCCCAATGTCAGTGGGAAAGCTTTCATTCTTTCACCATTTGAGTAGAATGTTAGCTGTGGATTTTTCTTATAAGGCTTTATCATGTTGAAAAAGTTTCAGTCAATTTTTATCTTTTATAAGATTTTTATCAAGAAAGGATTTTGTCAAATGCCTTTTTTGTATCAATCAAGATGATTATTGATTTTTCTTCTTTGATTTATTAATGTGGTGTATTATGCTGATTGATTTTCTTGTGTTGAACCACGCTTGCATGCCTGGCATAAAACCCACCTGATCATGATGAAAATTCTTTTAATCTGTTGGTGGATTCAATCAGCAAGTATTTTGTTGAAGGTTTTTGCTTTTGTGTTCATTATGGAAATGGGTGTGTAATTTCCTTTTTTCTTAATATCTTTATCTGGCTTTGGTATTAGGGTGATATTGGCTTCATAGACCAAGTTTGGTAGTTTTCCTTCTTGTTCAATTTTTTGGAAAGTTTGAATAAGATGTGTATTAGAGCTTCTTTGAATGCTTGGTAGAACTCACCAGTGAAACTATCTGGTCCTAGGGATTTCATTTTGGAGAGTTGTTTGATTACTGTTTCTATCTCTTTACTTGTGATTGGTTTTTCTTGGGTCAGTGTAGGTTTTTCATATATTTCTAGTAATTTTTCCATTTCATCTATATTTTTTAGTTTGTTGGCATACAGTTGGTCATAGTATCCTCTAATGATCCCTTTTAATTCTGTGAGGTCAGTAGTAACTTCCCCATTTTCATTTTTTTTTCTTTATTTATAACTTGTCTCTTTTTTCCTTGTCAGTCTAGCTAAGGGTTTCTCGATTTTGTTAATCCTCTAGAAGATTTTGGTTTTGTTAATTCTCTACACTGTTTTTTGTTCTCAGTTTCATTTATTTCTGCTCTGATCTTTTGTTATTTCATTCCTTCTGCTTGCTTTGGGAATAGTTTGCTGTTTTTTTTACTAGTTGCTCCACCTGTGTAGTTTTGTCATTGATTTTAGCTCTTTCTTCTTTTTTAATGTAGGCATTGAGGGCTATAAAATTCCCTCTCAGCACTGCCTTCCCTGCATCCCTAGGTTCTGATATGTTGTGTTCTCATTTTCATTTGTTTTCAGATATTTATTGCTTTCTCTCATAATTTCTGCTTTGATCCAGTGATTATTTAAGAGTGTGTTGTTTAATCTCCATATATTTCAGGTTTCTATGAATATGTAGGATCCGTAGCATAGTCCTCGCCTCACTCTCCAGTCTTTTCTTTTCAGGCTGTAGCACTCTCTTTAGTATTTCCAGCAAAGCCAGTCTCTTGGTTACAAATTCTCTCAGTTTCTGTTTATCTGTGAATATTCTAAGCTCACCTTCATTTTTTAAAGCCAGTCTTGCCAGATATAAGACTCTTGGCTGGCAGTTTTTCTCTTGCAGTCTCTTAAATATATCATACCAATGCTTTCTTGCCTCCATGACTTCTGATAAGAAATCAGCACATAATCTTATTGGGTGTCCCTTTAATATGATGCATCACTTTTCCTTTCCTGCTCTCAGAATTCTCTTTGTCTTTGGCATTTGACATTCTGATTAGTATGTGTCTTGGAGCAAGTCTATTCAGATTTATTTGGATGGGAGTCTGTTGTGCTTCTTGGACACAGATATCTATGTCCTTCAATTGAGAGTTGGGAAATTTTCTACCATTATTTCCTCAAATATTCTTTTGCCCCTTTTTCATACTCTTCTCCTTCTGGGACACCCATAACACATATGTTTGCAAGTCTCTTGCTGTCATTTAGTTCCTTGAGACCTTGTTCAATTTCTTCCATACTTTTCTTATTTATTCTTTTGTATGTTTGCTTTCATGCCTTCAAGCTCACTGATCCTTTCTTCTGTTTCCTCAAATCTGCTGCTATCTCCAGTGTATTTTTAATTTCATTTATTGTGCCTTTCATTCCTGTAAGGTATGATATTTTCTATGCATGCTTTCACATTCTTCTTTGTGCCCACCCAGTGCCTTATTATTATCCTTAATATATTTAGCCATCTCATTGGCTTTATTAAGGAGATTTATTTGAACATCTGTGGTTATTTGTCTCAATTCTTTCATGTCATCTGGAGTTTTATCTTGCTCCTTTAACTGGGCCATATCTTCCTGTTTCTTGGTATGGATTGTAATTTTTTGTTGGTGTCTTGGCATCTAGCTTACTAGAGATATTTATTCTGGGCACAGTTTCTCTCTTTAGTTTAGAATGAGGAATGTTGTTCTGGCAGATAAGCTATTTTTGGTTCAGTTTGATCTTTTGAGGCTTGTAACTTAACTCTGTTAAGGCAGGTCTAGGGAAGTATTTACTCTAAGGATAGTTTAGCTCCACCACTTATGTGTTGCCCTTATGAGGTTTCTATTACATGTCCTTGTATTGAAGAAGGAATCTGCAGTCTCGCTGATTGGAAATTAAATGGCTCTCAACTCGCATGAATTTAGGATCATTCAGCATAATATTCCCTGGTCACTCTGCCCAACTTAGTTGAGCTTCTTTTGGCACAGCTTAGTACTCAGCAAGTACACAAAGGGAACATTATGCAGATTTCTGAAACTCTTTGTTGACCTAGCTCCTTCTTCTCCTAACATTGTTCAACTTTCAGTATCCTCAGCTTCCCTAAACTCTGATCACTGTCTCTACTACTCAGTGAGACCACCATTCTCTGCTTGGGAATCACTTTCCTCATTAAATATCTGTAATGTAGCTCCAGATTAAAAGCCAGGGAAATATGAAGCCTCACTTTGTTTGTTTCCTTACTCTCAAAATCACAGAACTGCACTAGGGTTGCCCAATATCTGAAATTAGTTGTTTCCTAAATATATTTGACATATATATGTATATTTATATATATATATGTATATCCACTTTTATAGAATACTATGCAGGAAGATCCTTATACCACATTTCTTCAATTTGATTTTAGAAGATGAAATTGCTTTTTGATACATCAAAAATGACAACTATTAGGTTTTTATTCCCCAAATTCCTTCCAATTTGATCTAAAATATTACCTCTTGTGACACTCATAATTTTGACATTTCTAAGAGAATGTTTTACTCTTTCTCTTCACAGTTCCGTCACCTGTGCTATACCATGCTTTTTAAAAAACCTCATTAATCATCTCTTTTCAAAATTCATTTCCTTATATGCCTTCTGCATCTTTCTCCTAGGCCTACAAATACAATCCTTCAAAAAATAACATTTAGTGATCATATTTCCCTTCAAGCATTTTTGTCTTTAGAATGCAATAAATGCTTGAAGAAAGAAAAATAAAAGAGGGTAAGTAATGGGATAGAGAATGATGTTTGGAGGGAGGGTGCTATTTTATTCCAAGTGGTTAGAAGAATTCTGACAAGGTGGTACTTGAGAAGGGCGTTGACCAAGATGAGGGAGCAGGCCTTTCGATTCCAGAGGAAAGAGTGTGTCTGGACTGAGTAAACTGAGGCAAATGATGTATACATTAGGTAGGTCCTTTTTGGCCTCAGGTAATGGCTTTGATTTTATTTAGAGTGACACAAGAAAATGAACCATTTCTTTTAAAAGGACCATTTAATTGACCAATTGGAGTCCCTGACAAGAGATTTTCATTGGTTCATATAGTTTACAGGGGAAAGTATAAAATGCCCATGAGTCCTAAAAAACATCCCTAATAAATTCAATATCATGTTCTTCAAGATTACTTGAGTCATCTCCCCCTCTCTCAAACTTCTATTACCAGTTTCATTCTTCATTCCCATCACGTCTCAGTGAAGGATCTCTACACACCTACAATCCCAAATCTGCCAGCCAATCTGCATCTGAATCCACATAGTTTACCTGCTCTCCTGTTAAAGTGAGCAAACTGTTCTGTGCTCCTATCTACTAACAAATCTACCACTTTTGCTCTGGATCTCATTCACTCTTCCCTTCTCTAGGATATAATTCCTCCCCAATTCTCCTTTACTGTAAATATTTCCGCTTCTACTGTATTATTCTCACCAATATTAAACAAAATGCAAATCCCAACTTTTAAAAAAAGCCATTATCTTATAATTTCAATTCTAGTTAGAATTTATATGATCATCTTTACAGGATAACTCCTTAAAAGAATTATCAATACTTATCCTTTACTTATACCCCAACAGCATATTATGAATTATATTTCATTTTGTAAATACAATAGATATTCCAAATAGGTAAATAAAAATTTGATTATTATTAATATAAAATGATAACATATTTATGAATTTTTACTATAAAACTTAAGTATAAAAGCCTTTCTGGAGAAAAAGAATAGACACTTCATTTTGTGGAAAACAAACTAGATATAAACAAGGAAAAACCATTTTTTCAAAGTATCTGCTTTATACAGAGAAGATTTTCCTAATATTACCATTTATCTATCATATATAATATTTTTGAAAACTGAGATTTCCAAATGGTGATGGTCTCATTTTTAATAGGAAAGGAGCATTCAGAATGCAAACATGAATGTT
Organism: Cabassous unicinctus; assembly: GCA_029593785.1. Classification (NCBI taxonomy): domain Eukaryota; kingdom Metazoa; phylum Chordata; class Mammalia; order Cingulata; family Chlamyphoridae; genus Cabassous; species Cabassous unicinctus. Next base: position 6,180 of record JAQZBX010102667.1, on the reverse strand, counting down.
CAATGTGTCTTCCTTTCACATTCCAATGCTTCCTTTTTTATCACCCTTAAATTAATGAACAATAGGGTAGACTAAACTGAGAGGTAAGCTCTAATGATTTTAAATTTATGAGTTCACATAATGACTATAATTGCTGAATGAATATATTCACTTCTTTGTTCATTTTTTTTTCTTAAAAGAAATTGAAAATTTGACATGTAAAGAACATTTCAGAGAAGTAGGCAGAGAAATACTTTTTTTTTCTGTTTCAGACCTGCCCATCAAATGACTTCTACCAAAGAGGCTCCATTTGAACTGCCTCCTTTCCAGTAGGTCAAAACATGTTCTAAAGGCCACTTTTGACAGCACAACTGCTAATGCCAAGCCAAGACATGAAAATCATCAGATCTTTCTTGCCTTCTTGTAGCTGATGACCTTTTTGAAACCTAATACAAAATATGATGTATTGATGGAAGCATTTGGGGATTGCTCAGTGTAACATATGTTTTGAAGCATTAACTTTGCTTCATACAATAAGCAAGGAAAAATATTTTATAGATTTTGCCAATATGCTTTGTTGAATTTATAGAAATTTTCTAACACAATCTGAAAAAATAATTAAACATTGCATCAGTTTGTTGTTGTTGGTTTATTTACTCTCTAAATAAATAGGCTCAAAAATTCATTATTTGACTTTAGCTTACCTAATAAAAATTCCATTAGATGGATAGAATCAAGGATTGGTTTGCAGATATATTGTGTTTACAAAGCATCTTTTTCTGAAATGCTATTTTATTTATCCAGTTTTCTTTTCTTTATGAAATAAGTAAGGAATGGTTACAGCAAGATATCAGTGAAAAATTGTTGCCTGAAAGTAAACTGTAGAAGATATTTCACCTTCATTTTGAGTAATGTGAACCCAATATTTTGAATAATTAAATGAGCATAAAGAAGCAAAGCACCTAATACTTCTCCAATGTCATGTGTGATAAGCTTGTGTGTATATGTAATATATGTATAATTTGTGTTATTGTTTCACGTGGCCTAAATGACAAATGAATTCTAAACTGGTATTTGAATCATGATGATTTATATATGCTCATATGATCTTGGTGATTCAACAAAAGCTGTATGAACCATTTTTTTTGAGGACGGGAAATCTGGAATAGTAAGGAAGAAGGAAAAATATGCTCTTTATTTCTTTGCATAGTTCCTATTTTCATTTTTCTCTCATTCCTTTTCATCTTGAAGAATGCCCTTTAGCATTTCTTGGATAGAGATCTTTTGGCAATTAAGTCTTTTAGCTTTTATTTATTCCAATTTTTAAAAATTGCCCTCATTTTTAATGATATGATTTTTAGAGAATTCTACCTTTTTTTCTTTCTTAGGCTTTTTGAAGCTACTATTCTCTTGTATTTTGGCCTCTATTGTTTCTGAAAAAAAGTCAGCTGTCATTTGCATCACAGCTCCCCTCTATATAATGTGTCATTCTTCTCTGGCTCAATTTAAGAATTTCTCTTTATCTTTGCTTTTCATCAGTTTTACTATTATGTTCCTAGGCATGCTTTCTTTGTATTTTTCCTTCTTGAAGTTCACTGAGGTAATTAGATTTCCAAGTTGATATTTTTCATCAAACTTGAGAGTTTTTTTATCCATAAGTTTCTCTGATTTGTTTTCTGCTCAGTGGTATATTCCTCTTTATATGATATTCTAATTACATGTAATCCTACCACCTGATAATAACCCACATGTCACTGTGGCTTCACTTATTTACTTTTCAATATTTTTATCTGTTAGTCACATTAGATAATTTTTTGATCTGCATTTAAGTCACCAACCTTTAGTCTGGTATCTCCAATAAGATGTTAAGCTCACCTAGTGAATTTTTCATTTTCCATATTTTATATTTCAGTTCTCAAACTTCCATTTGTTTCTCTATAGTTTTCATTTCTTTGCTGAGAAAACGTATGTTCATATGAGGTAAAAGGCAGACAAAAACAAGTACACTAAGAAGTGAAACAGTGATATTAGCTACTGACTGCTGTTTGCAGATAATATTAATGAGATATAATAGATTAACATTGAGTGTGAAGAGGTCCAAATCTGGTGGTGTTACTGGGGAAGGCCTCTCTGAGAAGTTCATGTTTGAGCTGAGATATAAAAAGTGCAAGCCACATGAGCCCGAGAGGAAATGAAGCATATTTTACGTAGTGGAAGGAGTAAGAGAAAAGTCTTTGATGTGAGAATGAATTGATGTTTCATGTAACAGACATGCTAGTAAGGCTAAATGCAGAGATCTTGGGAGAATGGGATAAAAGAGGGTGTCTTAGGTTCCAGGGTTGCTATAACAAACACCACAGTACAGTCAGCTTAAACAATAGGAATTTATTGGCTCACAGCTTTAAAAGCTAGAAACCCAAATCAAGGTATCAGCAGACGGTGATTTCCCTGAAGTCTTCAGTGGTCTGTTGTTGGTTTAGTGATATGCGGTCTCTGCTTTCGTCACTTGGCAATCAGTCTCTTTCTGTCTCCTCCTGTGACTTGAGTTTCATTGTCCAAATTTCCTTTGTCTATTGGGACTCCAGTCATAAAAGATTAAGACCCCCACCCACCCCACCCCCGTATCAGTTTGGCCTTATCTTAATAGGCTCTTTGAAGATCCTATTTGCAAATAGACTGGATTTTAGGACTTGAACATGTCTTTGGAGAAACATGATTGAATCAACCACAATGTGCTAATATTTTCCTAATGCTTGCTATCTACCAAGAAAACAACTACAAGCATGTTTACATGTAGCAACTTACTTAGCTCTCACAAATACTCTATGAGGGAAGTATGAATATTTCCTTTATTTTAAATATGAAAAAAACTGAGACAGAGAGAGGTTAAGAAGCTTCCTGACAAATGACAAAGTTGGGATTCAATTCCAGGCACACAAAAGGCACTTAAATATATTTGCTAAATGAATGAATCTCTAAATTATTTTATTAAGTAACTATATATATGCAACTGCCTCTTTTACATAAAAATAGAGGAGGAGGTTTTCATTTTCCTTTGTTGCTCTTTTTAAAGAATCCCCAAATATGTTAACACTGGCAAATTTCCGAGAGAGGGACTGGTGATAAGAGAGGGTAAGATGTGACAGACAAGATAAATATTTATTTTGTATTATATACTTTACTATGAGAGTTTCATAGCTTTTTATATTATTGTTTTCAGATATTATGGAATATTTCCCCATTTTAAAATTTACCTGCAATAATCAGAATTTTATGAATGGATTTTTTATATCTCTATTGCCTTCATCCAAAATTATCTGCTTATTTCACTTCTAAAAGGAAGGGGATATAACTGGCAATTAAGAGAGTTGATGAAAAGGAAGAGAAGTATGAGGATAGTAGGATGAAGCAATAAGTAGCTTAAACAAATTAGTGGGCTACTTGAAAAACAGGCCCTCTATATATTCTTGTAATTACACTATAATACTTTTAAAACAGCAGGCGACCCATAACAAACGTTGCTTTTTAGTTATAAATATATTGCCACAGTATTAAATGTAGGAACATTCATTAGGGAATGACACTGCAAAATTTGCATCAGATAAGATTTTTTAAATATATTACAAATGTTACTGGTGCTTCTGCTACTGGGAGGAATGGAATAACTAGTGACCAATGTTCCCATACAATCAACAAGAAAAGTTAAAAAAAAAACACACAAAAAAACAGAAATTATTCCTTTGAAGTTTCAAAGAGATGCTGAGACAGCGGAACTGGAGATTTGAGACTTTAAACTAGAAGAGATGAAATGACTCCTGCAGCTGCTTTTTCCCAATAGTATTTGAATGAAAAAGACTGTATCCCAGGAGGTCAGTGGTTAAGGCACAGAGAAATCAACAGACTTTTGGCAAGAATTTGGGGAACTCAAATACTTACTGCTCCTCTCAGAATAATTGCCAAATTCTGAAACAGGAAATGGAGGGAGGAACAAACAGACAGACAGACAAGAATATCTAAATGGAATATTTTTGAAAGGCTGACCCTGACTTTCTATAGAATATGAATCATACAAGTAGAATTCAAAAGAAAGCTGGGGTGGCTATACTAATATAACATAGACTTCAAATAAAAAATAATCACAAGGGACAAAGATAGTCATTATATACTGATAAAGAAAACAGTTCAACAGGAAGATGCAACAATTATAAATATATATGCACCTAACATCAGTGCCCCAAAATATATAAAACAAAAACTGACAGATTTGAAGGACAAATTGACAGTTCTACATTAATAGTAAGAGACATTAGTAATCTGAAAAGAACATCTAGTCAGAAGGTCAATATGGAAGTACAGGACTTGAATGATACACTAAACCACCTAGATGTAACAGACATATATAGAACACTACAGCCAACTAAAACAGAATACACATTCATTTACTGTGCACCTGAATCATCCTCCAGGATAGACCATATGTTGAGTCATGAAATATGCCTCAAAAAATTCAAAAATTTTGAAATCATACAATGCTTATTCTCTGATCACCATGAAATGAAACGAATCAAAAACAGAGGGAGAGATGTGAAAATTCACAAATATATGGAATTAAACAAAGTAATCTTAAATCTCCAATGGGTTAAAGAGGAAATCAGAATTGAAATTAGGAAATAGTTTGAAATGAACGAAAATGAAATTACAACATACCAAAATTTATGGGATGCAGTGAAGGCAGTGCATTTATAGCTCTAAATGCTTACATTAAAAGAAAAGAAAGGCTTCAAATCAGAGACCTAATCTCAAAATTGGGAGAACTAGAGAAGAAGAGCAAACTAAACACAAAACAAGCAGAAGAAAGAAAATAACAAATATTACATTGAAGTTAATGAAATAGGAAAAAATATACAGGGAATCAACAAAATCTTTGTAAAGATCAATAAAATTAACAAACATTTAGCTAGACTAACAAAGGAAAAAAGAGAGAGGATACAAATAACAAAAATCAGAAATGAAAAGGCCTGCTGAAATAAAAAGGACTATAAGAGAATACTATGAACAACTGTATGCCAATAAATTAGAAAACCTAGATAAAATGGGCAAATTTGTATAAAAACACAAACTACCTACATTGACTCAAGAAGAAATGGAAGATATCAACAAACCAATTGTTAGTAAAGAAATTGAATCAGTAATTAAAAACCTCCCAACCAAGAAAAGCCCAGGACCAGATGGCTTCACAAGGGAATTTTACCAAACATTCCAAGAAGACTACTCCAATTCTGCTCAAACTCTTCCAAACAATTGAAGAAAGAACACTGCTTAACTCATTCTACTAGCTCAACACCACCTTCACACCAAAGCCAGATAAAGATGCCACAAAAAAGAAAACTACAGACCAATATCTCTTACGAATATAGATGCAAAAATCCTCAAAAACATACTAGCAAACTGACTCCAACAGGACATTAAAAGAATTATACACCATGATCAAGGGGGATTTATCCCTGGTATGCAAGGTTGATCATCATAAGAAAATCAATTAATGTAATATACCACATTAATATAATGAAAGAAAAAACCACATGGTCATTTCAATTGATACAGAAATGGCATTTCACAAAATATAGCACCCTTTCTTGATAAAAAACACTCTGAACAATAAGAATAAAAGGAAACTTCCTCAACATGACAAATGGCATATATGAAAAAATCCACAGCCAGCATCCTATTTAAGGGTGAAAGACTGAAAGTTTTCCCTCTAAGATCAGGAACAAGACATGGATGCCCACTGTCACCACTGTTATTCAACATTGTCCTGGAAGTTTTAGCCAGAGCAATTAGTCAAGAAAAAGACATGAAAGGTGTCCAAATTGGAAAGGAAGAAGCAAAATTTCCCCTATTTGTAGATAATATGATCCTATATACAGAAAACGCTGAAAAATCCACCACAAAGTTCCTAGAAATAAAAATGAATTCAGCAAAGTGGTGGGGTACAAGGTCAACACCCCAAAATCAGTAGTGTTTCTATACATAAACAATGAACAATCTGAAGAATACATCAAGAATAAAAATTGCATTCTCAATAGCAACTAAAAGAATCAAATATCTAGGAACAAATCTAACCAAGGATATAAAGGACTTGTATACAGAAAACTGCAAAACATTGCTAAAAGAAATAAAAGAAGACCAAAATAAATGGGA
>JAQZBX010102666.1:0-11134 GCA_029593785.1 Cabassous unicinctus | reverse complement strand
AAAAAAAAAAAAACCATCACCTTGATGATGACATGATTTGTACATTTTCTTGGCTCAAAACTGTGGGCGAATAAATTCCCATTGTTCAACCAGACCATTTTCATGGTATTTGCTTTGAACAACCTAGGAAATTAAAATACCTACCAAAATCAAGTATAAGAGCAAAATACATTTTTTGATAGGTGAAGCCCCATAATCTTTATGTCTTATGTATTTTTTCTGAGGAAGAAATAAAATTCCAGGTTGCCTGCCATACAGGAGTTCCCTAAAGAAATTAATACAAAGTACAGCAATATTTATTGGAATACAGAATTTTTTAAAAATTAAATTAAAAGAGAATGAAATTCCAGTCAATCAATGCAAAAAATATCTAAACATTTTCAATTACTTTTTTTAATGTTTAGGAAAACATATAAGCATATGTAATCTTAATTTGATAAATTGGGACCCTGAAATCTAATGAAAATCAAAAGAAGGAGTATGAGGAAGAGACAAAATAATTTTAAAAAGGAAAGGATGGGAGAGAGGGAGAAAGGAAAGGAGGGAAAGAGAGGAGAAAGGAAGGAGCAAAAGTAAGGGAAGAAAAGAGTGAAGAAAAAAGAAGAAAGTTGTAAGCTCAATATGAAGGAAGCCAACCATTGGTATGATTTTGAGATACTGATGGAGGTATAAAGGTAATAATCAATACCTCTTTGGTCATAGGAATACCTTTTTCAAATTACACAAGGATCAAGGTATTTTAAGTGACACAATTCTGTGCATTTTCGTGATCAATATTACTAAGGTTGTGCTAATGGCTTATGATTTTCAACATTTAATTCAAACTTTCTATTAAAACTTAAAATTTTAATTTTGTTTCCAAAGAGAATTTAGGTGTTATCAATCCTGAAAATACTAAGAAAAAATCCTATGATCAAGGTGGAAGGACAAAGGAGTGAGGGAAGGTATCAGCTCAAATGAGGAATGATCTTAACAAATTATATAAGTAGATGGAGTCAGCCATAGAATATTTTAAAACATTTCCTAAATATACAGGCATAATAAAAAGAAGACATAATATAATTTAAAAAATGGGAAGAAATAGAGTCCATTATTACCAGATTGCTGAATCCTTAAATCATATAATAGGAAATCAAGTGGTGCTTTTTAAATTGAAAAATAATTTTTTAAAATGGTAAATTAATATTATCTAATAGAGTTGTGGAAATGAAAACCAAATGGTTGAATAAAAAGTCATTGGCTTTAGTACATTAGACTATAAAAAAGTTGGAAATATGGTTGAGCTTGTGCAATTAAATCCATTTTATGCAAACAAAAATTTTAGTGTATTATTCTGGTATGGAAAAAAAATATCCAGATAGTTTTAAATGTGATCATACTACTACTGCTAACAAAAACATTATTAATGAGACAAAAAAAAAAAACAAGTTTCATTAATATTCGACAAATATTCTAACATTTCTTTAAAATATTCTCACACTTTTTAAACTCCCCTGAGTCTGAGCTGTTTCAGGCACTGGTAAGGCTTCAAGAAGACATCAGCATTTGGTACCAACGGAGGCCAAGGTAAAGCCAGGCAGCCTGGAGCTCCCTGCGGCTGCAGATCGGCAGTGAGTTCGCGCATTCCAGCCATCTCTCCTCCCTGTGCTCCATAGAGAAGGGAAGATGAGCAAATCAAGCCGAAGTCCAGCCAGCCTTTAGCCTCCAAGCAGGAAAAGGACTGCACTGAGAAGCAAGAGCCAACACCTAAGAGACCTCGGGACCCACCAAAAGGGAGCAAAAACAAGCTTGCTGCAAAGACCCAGAAAACCTCCACAACAAAAGGAAGGAAACAGAGTGGCCGACCCAAAAAACTGGAGAAGGTTCAGGAAGAGGGAATCTCACGGAAGTCCTGGAGGAGGAGCAATGACCACAGTGCCTGAGCTACTGTCCCGAGGAGCAGTGCCCTGGGCCTGGACAGCCTTGCTCCACTCACACTGCCTCTGCCCCTTCCCACATTCCTGCACATAAACAACCCCTCCTGGACACGCCCAGTCCCACTCCAGCCTCACCAACACACTACACAGCACACCAGCCATTCTAGGGCCACCTCTGACCAAGTGGGAAGCAGCTTTCCTTTACTTTCAATTCCCAGGGACCCATCCCACCCACACATACTTACTCGCTGGTACAAGGCTAATGTCCCTCTTGGTCACAATCTTCCCCCCACTGCCTCCCCATTCCCTCAGGGGTGGGGTCATTGCAGTCTGGGCTCTTGGTTTGGGGGTTCCTATTCTCTTCCTCCACTTTTTTCTCTGCATTCCCATCAAGTGGTCTGTGCAGGGCTCCCCTGGCCTTAAAATGGGCCCAAGTCCCATCTTGTCCTGATGTGACCAGTGTTGAAAAGAGCAGGTGTGACCATTGGAGTTTGGGTGCTCAGGTTCTGAGGATGCCCCCAACCAACCCAGGTCCCTATCTCTAGTGTGGCTCACACCTCCCTTTCTCCCTTCCCCAACCTCATGTAAATCTTGCAGTAATTAAGTGGTACAGTGACCCTACCTTGGGGTGCAGGAAAGCAGAAGGGGTTTCAGTCGCCACCCCCACTTCACAGAGGCTCCAGCCCACTTTGTTCTCACCCCAGAATCTGAGCATATTGCAGTGAGGGAGATATCGAATCACCTTTTGTATACGTGAAGTAGAAGTGACCCAGGGTCCTATGATGGTAACCTAAGTTGGGCTGGGGCCATTTGCCCAAATCTATGTGTCCACTTCCCCTTTCCTTAGATGGGACACTAGTAACAAGGAGCTAGCCTTGCTCACTCCCACCCCTTCTGCCCCTCCCATTCCCCAAAGTTCTGACTCCATCTTTCCTCTATTCAAAAACTTCTTCTGGACGGTTGTGTTGTTTTTGTTCAATGTTCCTTTTTTAAATGTCCATCGTTGCTGCTGCTACCAGAAACAAGCGTTCACCCTCATTGCTTCCCCCTCTTCTTCTCATATTCCCCCTCCCCCAAGATGCTCTTAGCTCGAAGAAGGGGTCATGTTCAGCAGGCGGGGGAGCTGACTACCCCAGTTGCAAGGCAGATGGGGCCCTGCTCCTAGGATTAGTATGCTGCAACAGAGTAGGTGTGGCCTGTGGTGCACTGAGGGTGCAGGGGCCATGTTCTCCCATTCTTCTGTGAGGGGAGGAGGTAGGCATTATTTGTCCCAGCCTGGGCCCTCCTCTGGGTCCTATTTGCAGTTACTTGAATGAAATAGTAACTTTTTGGGTGAAAAATATACTTAAGGATGAAAAAAAGAAACACAAAGGCTAACACATTTTCCATGTAGGCAAAAGATTTTTAAAGTTCTGGAAAAATGCACAAAGTTGGTAATATTTCTTATAGAGAAGAAAGTCACATTTTCATTTTAAATTTTGAAAAAAATATAAAATGCATGTTTAATTTGTCTAAATGTGAAAAAAACTGTATAGAAAATTCCATAAAGAAAGAAAGGTGCACAAGGTATTATATTTAAGAATATTCCAAGACAGTTTTTTCCAGACAATAGTAGAAGTAGGAAACAGTTCAAACATATTTTTATGCATCCAGAGTAAACATGATTTCAAAATTTGATGAGGCTATTCCAGAAGATGATATTGCAAATCATTAACACTTTAAGCACATTTGAGCACACTGCCTAATTATGGGAACATTTCTCCAGAATTTAGTTATTTCTAGGAGTTGAATTGCTGTATATGCTCAACTAAAAAGGGATAGAAATAACCAAATTTTCTTCAAATTTGTGGTTTAAATTCATATACTCAAAACATACCAACTTATACTCCACAGAAGATATGAATATTTCCTTTTTGTACATATTTGCTAATATCTCATGGTATTAGATTATTAAGTAATTGTGAATACAGTAATAATAACTTAGGATACCAAATACTAATTATAAGGTTTAGCATCTGAATAGTTATTGACCATTTGGTTTTCCATTTCTGTCCATTGCATATTGATAACTCTTTCCTAGTTTTCTTATTGACTTTTATGAATTGCAATTTTTAAATAAATTTGTATTTTCTCATTTATTTGTAATTATTTGTCAATTATGGGTAACATTCTTTTGCTAAATATACTTATTGATTATATTTTTACTTGTATTTTTAAAATCTTGTAGGTAACAAATTAATTCTCAAAAATCTTTCTTTCCAACATGTTCATAAATATTTTCTCATTTTCTCATGTTTGATTTTTCTTTTTATCTTACTTCAAATTTCATATAGCTGGAATTTCATGCACATGAATGTACAGATATAATTTTTCTTCAACTTGCTCCAAAGTATACTAGCACTATTTAGGATACTTTTCCCACTTATTTACAAAGCTTGTTGGTATCTATTCTATAAATTACTATTTTAATGAGAATCAAACATGATGACTTCAAAACAGTTAGGGTTACCTCCCCACAGCTTCTTAATATTCTCCAAATTTATCTTGGCTAATTTTGGTTTTGTGGTTTAACTCAAGAATTTTAGGATTAGCTTGAAAGCTCCTTTCATAATTAAGATAATTTTGACCAGCAGGAAAGATGCAAGTACATTTTAGTCTCCACATACCTTTCAGAAGCTTCCCTTTATGTTACTCTCTTACATTGTTATGATACTTTTAACTGAAAAACAGACTCTGCTCAGATTTTACCAGTTTCTTTTTTTCCTAATAGTACTTTTTTTGCTTCCAGATCCCATTTAGGATACCACACTGCCTATAATTATGTCTCCTGGTCTCCTCCAGTTTGAGAGTTTGGTCTTTCCAAGAGTACTCATCAGTAATTGCATGAAATATCCTTATTACTGTTTTTTTTTTCCAATGTTTTCATTTTCTCATGATTAGATTGTGGTATTGTATTACTGGGAAGGACACCAGAAAGATGATGTGCTCTTCTCTTTGAACATGTTAGGGGATACTTGATATAAACATGACTTATTTCTTGTGATAATAACCCTGATCATTTGGTTGAAGTGCTGTCTGCCAGGATTATCCACTGAAAAGTTACTCTTTCCTCTTTGTAATTACTAAATATCTTATGCAGGGTATACCTTCGTATGGTGAAAATATCTTGTTTCTACTTCAACTTTTTCCAAATATTTTTCCATACAGTGGTGCATCTTATTTGAGGAAATCATCACTGTATGAGGTTCCTTCATTCCTTCTTCATTTCTCTTTTGAAATTCTTTGTAAGACAGAGTTGTCCCATTTAATTTTATTTACTTCTTTATTTGTATAGTATAAATCCATGTATATTTATTTTATTCTTTGTGCTATAATCCAATACTAACATCTTTTATGTCATTTATCTTCTTGGTCATGTTATTCCCATATTGATTGTAAAGAACTCTTTCATATTGTCTCTTTTGCCCTTTGGATATGCCCCCACACCCTACCTTTTTTTTTTTTAACTTTTCTTCATTTTTTCACATCTTATATTGTGGCAACACAAGATGCTTCAGGATTGTCTTTTATTTCACCCACCCATCCTTGGAATTATCCAGTTCTACAAGGATCCCTGGGATTCTTGTATTGGAGGAGTTAGATAGAAACCAAGATCTTAGCACCTTTTTAAATTCTGAATAAAAAGAATTGCATTGAATTTATAGTTACATTTTGGAGAATCAGTAACATTACAAACCTAATTTTTCCCATATATAAACATGTTGAATCTCTTTCTTAGATAATTATATCCCATTTCTTAACTTGGAATTTTCACCACATAACTGTAAAATAATGTTATAGATATGGCCTTTGGTAGCATCTTATATGTTATTTTAATGCCTTTATTATATTTTTACTTCATTTATATTGTTAAATAATTGTTGCTAACAAGAAGTACAATAATTTTTAAAATTGTGTCATTTATGTAGAAACTTGAAACCTTTTGTTATGACTAATGTAAATTACAATTGTCATCAGGATAAAAAATCAATTAGTCTCTAGGGAATTTTTCATTTCAGTTATTGTGATCAATTATTTCTTTTTTGTTTCTTTTTAAAATTTTCCCTCTCTTTTCTGATATTCTCTTATTGTTCATTCATTGATTCCCTGATATGCTTTAGTAATTTCTCTGCATTATTCTTTATCTCCTTAAGCATATTCAGAATATATATGTATTTTTTTGCCTGCAATATGTAAAGCATGGTCTTCTTTGTTGATGGTTTCCGGACTTTTATCTTATTCCTTTGGATGGGTCTTCATTTCCTGTTTCATATTTTTATTTAATATTTTAATGTGTTAACTCTGGGATTTAGTACCACAGCTGTCTGTTTCTTAGGTTTGTACCCAGTGAGTGATACAATAGAGATTTCCTTGAGTGCTAGGAGCAAACAAAAACAAAGAAGCCAAAGCAAAAACACTTTTTACCATTTTTACAAATTACTTTTGCTTTGGCTGGTGTATTCCTTCAAAGTTTAGCTCTTCTTTAGAGATCTGCTTGAGGCAAATATGAAGTTCACAGTCCCCTCTGTCTTTACTGAGCCTCATTCCTATCCTAGGCTTGTGTTGCTCATGGCCTTAAGAATTCCTGCATTTAGAGGAATTCAAATACCCCTTTTTCTCCCTAGGATACAGACTAGATGTCCTCCTTTGTGCTTTTATTTATGACTTAAAGCAGGTAATCATTTGCTCAAGTCCTTTTTGAGTTAATTGCTTTTTACACTGCCTTAGTTGTGAGCAAGCTGTTTCTGCTTTCAGGTAAATTCTAAGAGGGTGAGACTGAGAGGAGTTTCCTGGTTCAAATTTTCTTACTGCCACTGGATAGACTCATTGACAGGGACTTGCAGGCACCCCAGTATGCACATAGGAGCTCCTCTGCTCCCTCCAGAGCAGGGCCAGGGACCCATAATGGAGTACAGGCTGGCTTGGTGCCAGGGAGAGGGAGAGATCAGCAAGAACATGGTGGGACTTTTTACGATAAGCATTTTTTTCAGCCCTCTGTCAGTTACTGCAGTCATTTATCTGTTTTCTAAAGTTTGGGAGAGGATGGCTCTGCCAGGTTATGGTATTTTTTTTTTAAGATTCTGTGAGGTAACAGCACCTTAAAGTGTCTTATCCTATAATCTTAGTCAACCGATCAAATTAATGTTCTATTAAGTCATTTTAGAATAACATTGTGAGGAAAGATTCTCCTATAACCCAGAGGAATTTTGAATGTAGGTCTCAGAAATGGTTGTACAGAGATTCTGCAGGGATATGTAAAATCCAATTTAACTAAGAGAACTGAGCAAGCTGCCCTCAGAAACAAGACACCTAAGGGTGCACTAAAAAGCTAGAAAGATCACTCAGTGTTAGGATTATCCACAAAAGCCAAGAAATAGTCAAGAAATGTAACGATTGCCCAGATGAATGGCCTCAGAGTCCTGGGACATTTTACTATTTTACTCAGTGTCCAGATGGGGAGAAAAAGACAAACAACCTACTAATGAAGAAAAAGGTCCCATTTGAGGGTTGATTGAAGAGGTCAGTTGGATAAAGTTATCTTTCTCCTTTCTCCTACAGCAGCTCAAAGAGCAACTCTATTCTTTTGGCCTCCTGCTACTCTCAAGAACTCATATCTTTGTTTTATGGTGCCAGAGCTTTCAGTAACAACTTTCACTTTCTTTCTGCCATATGCACAGACTGTATCCCTTCACTTCTTGGCCTCTGCTGTCATGTCATAGTGAATGCCCAGGAGTGTGTAGCACATGTCTTGCTCACATCCCCACATCCTCAGTATGCAATCTTGCTCCTGAAGCTGCCATTCCTGCCACCCCAGTGCAGACCTCCTAATCTGGCCCTGAAACCTTCCCTCCCTGTTCATTCTCTGCATGGCTGATATATTTGCTGCTGTGGCCACAGTTTCTCCCATTGCCTTGCACTTTGCCACATGTGAACCTGTTGCTGTTGAAGTGGTCACAGAAGAAGTTTGTTGACCTGCACAAAAGGCACCCCTCTCACAATGGAAGAAGGTAAAAAAGCTGCCTGAGTGAGCTGCTTCGGGCATCTACAGACCAGGAGAATGTTACACATCCTCCTGGATGATGAGAAAAAGAGAGAGAGAGATGAAGAACCTGCAATGAAAACCATAAGTATGTATCCCCAAAGGCCAGGAATGGCATCATATCACATCCTCAAGGTGAACAGCCTTGATAAAACCCATGATTCATTGCAGCCAAGTGAGAGGGGAACTGATATACTTCATGGGAAGATGGAGGGTATTGCATAGGGCAAGAGTGGTTTCACATCACTGAGTTTGGCCAGCAGAGTCTGCTTTCAATCTCAGGTATGGCCAGACCAGAATCACAGAGAAGTAAAGGTAGAAAGAGTCTTTCCATGGAAAGATTTATTGACAAGTGCCACCTGCTAACCAGCTGGGAAACTTCAAGGAGGAAAAATAAAAACAGTTCAATGAGTCTCTCATCCCGGATTACTTGGATCAGATTTGCTCCCCACTGGTGAGTCTCTGGCCCAATCTTGATGACTTAAGTTGGGCAATTTAAAAATATTTAGAATAAGTTGAACAAAAGTAAAAGAAGAACCATGAAACAAAATCACTGGACAAGAAAGTGAAATTGAATACCACAGTAAATTCACCAACATATTCATATGCCTAGAAATCAGCAAAAAAATATTACAAAACCATACTAAGAAACAGAAATAGATGGCCCACACAAAGGAACCAACCAAAAATCCTGATGAGACACAGGATTTGACATCTAATATGATAATAAAAAAAAGTCCCTGAAATCAATTCTGTGTGTGAAAGGAAAATATGACTAAAGAGATGAAGGATATTAAAGTGACACTGGGTGAGTATATAACAATTTGAAAGCCTGCAAAGAAAAGTGACATAATTTATGGGAATGAAAGATGCAATAGCTGATATTGAAAACACATTAGAGGGGAGCATGTTTAGCTCAGTGGTTTGAGCACCTGTTTCCCATGTAGAAAGTCATGGGTTCAATCCCTGGGACCTCATAAAAATTTAAAGACATATAACATCAGATTTGAATTCGTGGAAAAGAAAATTAGTGAACTGGAGGGGAGATAATCTGAACCTGAAAATACATGAGAATAGAAAAAGAAAAGAATAGGAAAAAAACAGGGTTTCAGGGAATTCAATGACAATACAAAATGCACAAATATTTGTTATTGTTATCTAAGAAGGAGAAGAGAACAGAAAAGAGGCAGAAAGAATATTTGAGGAAATAATAACTTAAAACTTCTCAATTCTTATCTTTTACTTTGCCAAATGGCTGCTGATGCAAAGTACCAGAAATGGGTTAGATTTTATAAGAAAGATTTATTTGGGGTAAAAGCTTACTGTTCCAAGGCCATGAAAAGTCCAAACTGATGAACCATAAGCAGTGCTTTTTTATGAATGAAAGTGGTACCTTCAATTTGGTTCCCTTGGTCAGTATGTGTGCCCTGTGCCAATACCATGGAATTTTGACCAGTGTAGTACTGTAGTGTGCTTTAAAGTCAGGTAGCATGATTCTTCCAAATTGAATTTTCTTTTTTCAATACCTTTTTGATTCTTCATCGACACTTACCTTTCCATATAAATTTCATAATTTGCTTTCCCAGTTCAGTCAAAAATGCTGTTATAGTATTTATTCTGATTTTACTAAAGTCTGTGAATCAATTTGGGTAGGAAGGACATCTTAAAAGATATTTAGTCTCTCAATTCATGAACATGGAATATGGTTGCATGTATTCAGGTCTTCTTTGATTTCCTTTAACAATATTGTGTAGTTTTTTTTGTACAACTCATTTACATCCTTAGTTAAGTTTATTTTTAGATATTTGATTCCTTTAGTTGCTATTGTAATGGAATTTTTAAAAATTTCCTCCTTGTATTGCTCTTTAGTGCACAGAAATGCTACTGATTTTTGCATGTTGATCTGCTATTCCACCCCTTTTCTGAAGTTGTATATCGGCTCTAGAAATTTTGTTTTACATGTCTCAAGGCTTTTTATGCATAAGATCATGTCATCTGCAAATAGTGAAAACTTTACTTATTCCTTTCAAATTTGGATACCTTTTATCTCTTTTTCTTGCCTGACTGCATGAGGAAGTACTTCTAATATGATGTTAAATAAGAGTGGTGACAGTGGGCATCCTTATTTTAACCAGATCTTACAGTGAAAGCCTCTAGCATTTCACCATAGAATATGATGTTAGTTGTAGGTTTTTCATACATACCCTTTATCATGTTGAGGAAGTTTCATTTAATTCCTATCTTTTAAAGTGTTTTTAATCAAGAAAGGATGATCTATTTTGTCAAGTGCTTTTTCTGTATCAAAATACATGATTATGTGATCTTTTAAAAATTTGATCTCTTAATGTTGTATATTACATTGACTGATTTACTTATGTTGAACCATTCTTGCATACCTGGGATATAACCTAATTGATCATGGTGTATAATTCATTTGATGTGCTGTTGAATATGATTAGCCAGTATTTTGTTGAGAATTTTAGCGTGTAATTTCATTAGAGAGATTGGTCTCTAATTTTCTTTTCTTGTGGCATATTTTTTTTCTGTGTATATTTTTTTTTTTTAAAGAAGGTTTAGATTGCATAAATGTTACATAAAAACTATAGGGAAATCCCATGTGCCCCACTGCCTCCCCCTCCCACCCTTTGCCAAATTAACAACAAACTTCATTAGTGTGGTACATTCATTACAATTGATGAACACATATGGAAGCATTCCTGCTAATTGTGGAATATAGTATACATTATAGTTGACACTCTGCCCCATACAACTTTGTAAGTTATGACAAAATATATAATGGCCTGTATCTGTTATTGCAATGTCATGAAGAACAATTCCAATGTCACAATATGCCTCCATATTACACATATTCTTCATTCTCCTTCCCCTCAGAAGCTCTGGTGGCAACTGCCTTTATATCAATGATAAAAGTTCTTCTATTTTTAGAGTAATAATAAGTCTATAATAGAATAATAATGTCTTTACTTTAGTCCATTGTTGAATCCCCAATCTTGAGGATTTTGGAATGGTGGTGCTTACTCTGTTTCTAATTGAGTGGGAGCTTACATCCTATGGGGCAAATGGATGGAACTATCTTGCTTGTGGTTGCAAACACTCTTTGTTCCTTGGGATGGGCATT
>JAQZBX010102665.1:0-11131 GCA_029593785.1 Cabassous unicinctus | reverse complement strand
GTTCGCTTCCCGGGGCCTCCTTGTGAGAGCAGGCTGGCCCTCATGGCACGGTGGGCTGATGCAGCAGGACCTCACAGCAAGGGGGAGATAAGCAGACACGGAAGAAACGCACAGCGAATGGACACAGTAAAACACAAGCAGCAAGGGGGGGATAAATAAATAAATAAATAAATCTTTAAAAAAAAAAAAAGAAAAAAAGAAAAAAAAGTCATGCAAAAAAATGGGAATGTGTGACCTAAATATTGTAGGGAAGAGCAGTCAATATTAACTGACTCGGAGGAGGAGGCCCATATATTGGACTTAGTAGACAAACACTTTTTAGCAGCTATTATAAATATGTTCAAAGAACTAAAAGAAACTATGTTTAAATAATTAAAAAAACAACATGATGAAAATTTCTCATCAAAAAGAGACTAACGAAGTATGCTATAATAGTCTTATATCAATGCCAAAGATGTATTGTGTTAATAATAGGGTGGTATGGAAAAAAAATGCCATATATACATGATGGACCTAGTGGCAATAGTCTGATGATATTATCTTATAATCTGTAACAAATGTTCCACAATGGTGTGGTGTGCTGGTAGGTATTGTATGGAAATTCTACACATGTGCATGATTGTAAGTTCACAACTTTTGTAATAAAAATATATTTTTAAAAAACAGTAAAAAAGTATTGATTCATAAGAAATTCATCAGTGAATTAAAAGAGAGGTAAGCAGATGTCTGTCACTAGTGGAAGAAAGGAAATTAAGTATTTTTTTTATATCCCATATAGAATGTGAAAAATTATCTTTCTCACTCTTCTGGCTTCATCCATAGCAGTTTTGGTTAAAGGTTTCCTATGGTCAAAGAAAAAAAATTAGGTGAAATAAACACATTCCCATGTAAACTAAAACTGAGAATATGTTGATGGCAGACTTTCCTTATAAAAAATAATGAAGGAAGTGACACTAGACTGCAATTCAAATCCACCTAAGAGTTCAGGTAAAGGTAATCATATAAGTAAATAAATATTTTTAAAAATCTAAATACAAAGTTCTTCTCCTATCTTTTCATTACTGATTTAAAAAGGAATTGCATAAAACAACTATAAATAATGTACATTGGGCCTATGACAAAAAGAAATTTCATAAATTTGACAATAATAGCATAAAGATGGCAGGTAGGTATAAAGCCATATTAAAGCAAGAAAATGACAGCAGATAACAGGAATCTACATGAAAAAACATAAATGGTAAATAAGAAGGTTGATATATAACAAATTCCATAAATTTATATTTGCTTTCCTTTCTTTTCTCATATTTTAAAAAGATCTAAAGTAATATAAAATAATAAGCTTAGCAATATACTGTTGAGTTTTTAATACCTATAGATATATTATGTATAACAATAAAGTGAACAATGAGAAAAGGGAATCTAACTATATAAGATAAAGTTTCCTTCTCTCACTGAAATTAAATTACTGTAATTCTGAATTAGATTTTGATAATATATATTTTATAAGCCCCAAGGTAAGGTCTAAAAAAACCAATTTAAAATATACTTAAAAGTCATTAAAAGAATTAAAATATTACAATGGAAAATATTCATTTAATGCAAAAGAAGTTGTAAAGAGTAACAGGGAAATAAAAACTACATAAGACATAAAGAAATGAAAAAGCAAAGTGGAAGACATAAATACACTTTATCAATCATAATGTTAAACATAAATGGGTAAAATGATCCAATCAAAGGTCAAAAGTTGTCAGACTGGATAAGCACATAAAGATTCACATATCTTCCTTCTCAGAGATTCAAATCACAAATATATTTTCAAGTAAAAGGATGGAATAGTAAATTATTCAAAGAGCAAACAGAAGAAAGATGGAGTTGCTATATTAATTTTAGACAAAACAGACCTTAAAACAAAAAATGTAACAATATAAAGAAGTACATTTTACAATAATAAAAGCATCAACACATCAGGAAGATATAGTTAGAAATATATATGCTCCTAAGAACAGACTCTCCAAATATACAAAGCAAAAATTGATAGAATTCATGGAAGAAATAGAAAATTCAGCAAATACATTGGAGATTTCTCTACCTTCTGTGCAATAATGAATAGAACAAATAGGTTCCTTTCTTCTCTATCAATAACGATATAAAAGAATTCGCCGACATTTTAAATCAAAAAGAACTAACAAACATGTATATACCTCTACATTCTTCTCAAGTACACGTAGAACATTCTCCAGCATAGAACATTTCCTAAGCCATAAAATAAGCCTAAGTAAAGTTAGAAACCCTAGAATTAACACAAAGTATGTTCTCTGACCACAATGGAACTAAATTTGAAATCAATAACAGAAGGAAATTTGCAAAATTCACACTTATGTTAAAAGTCAAAACATACTCCTAAGTAACATATCAGAGAATAAATTACAAAGAGTATTAGAAAATATTTTTGAGGAGAATGAAAATTAAAAAAAAAAGAAACAGCAAACCAAAGGGTATGGAATATAGGTAAAACAGTGATTAGAAAGATATTTATAACTGTAAATGCCTATATTAAAGAAGAAAAAAGATTTCAAATCAGTAACCTACCTTTAAATAACTGGAACTACAAAAGCAAGCCAAAACCAAAGCAATCAGAAAGAAGGAAATAATAATAAAGATTAGAGAGGGAAAATGAAATAGAGTAGAAAAAAGATAGAACATTAAAGAAAATATAAAATAAGAAACTTAGGTTCTTTGACAATATCAACAAAGTTGATGAACCTTTAACTAGACTGACCAGAAAGAGATAGATACTTCAATACTACCCTTACAGATATAAAAATGATTAGAAAAGAATGTTATGAGCAACTATATACCAACAAATTAGATAACAGAGGTGAAATGGGCAAACCCCTAGAAAAACACAAACCATGTAAACTGCCTCATGAAAAACAAACTTGTTTACGACTTTAACATGTAAAAATATTAAATTAATAACTTAAGAATTTAAGTTAAGCCAGGGCCCAAACGACTTCAAACAACATTTAAAGAAAAATTAAAATCAACATTTTGCATATACTTCCAAAAATTGAAAATTGTTAAAATTGATTTCAAAAGTTAGATTTAGAAGACACAAAATCAATATTCAAAATCAATGTTTGTCTATATACTAGCAATGAACCATAAAAATTAAATTAAAAAACAATTCTATTTATAACAACATCAAAAACAATAAAACATTCCTTAACTTAGTGAAATAAAAAGAATAAAGCATCTAACAATAAGTTTTCAAAATAAACACAACACATGAACAATAAAAATTACATAGTACTGTTGAAAGAAATTAAAGAAGTTCTAAATAAATGCAAAGATATTCCATAATCATGAATTATATTACTTAATATTGCTAAGATGGCAATTCTCCCCAAACTGATCTACAATTTCAATGCAATCCCTATAAAAATCTCAGTTGGCGTCTTCGAAGAAATTGTCCTTATACTAAATTTAAGCCGATCCTAAAATTACTAAAGAACTGCAAGAAAAGCCAAATGCACAGAATAGCTGAAACTGTCTTGAAAAAGAAAAAAATTGGGGGACTATCAATTTTTTTTATTTGAAAAGTTCCTACAAATCTACAGTGATGAAGATGGTGTGAGACTAGCATGAGTAGAAACTTATAGATAAATGGGATAGGATTACATTTGTGGTCAGTTCTTTTTGACCAGGATGCCAAGAAAAGTCAATGATGAAAGAACAGTCTTTCAAAAAAATGTTAAAAACATGGATAACCACATGCAAAAGAACGAAGTTGGAATCCTTTCTCAAACAGCACACAAAATTATCTCAGAAAGGTCAGGTGCCTAAATGTAAGAGCTAAAGCAATAAAACTCTTAGAAGAATGAAAATATTAGGGTAAATCTTCATGACCTTGGATCAGGCAAACATTTCTTAGATATGATACTAAAAGCTCAAGTGACTAAAATCGACCAATCAACTAACAAATCAACCAACAAATAAATAAATAGAATTTAACCAAAATTAAATATATTTGAGCTTCAAACAATGCCATTTTCTAAAAAATGGGAGAAAATATTTGCTAATCATTTATCTGATGAGATATTTATACAAAAAAATAAAGAACTCATTATTCAATAATAAAATGGTAAACACTTAAAATATAGGCAAAGCATTTAAATAATCCAAAGAAAATATCCAAATGACCAATAAGCACATTAAAAGATGCTTGTCACTATTGGTCATCAGGGAAATGTGAATCAAAATTATAAAATGCCACTCATTACCCACTAGATTTCTACTATTCAAAAAAAAAAAAAATATGACAAGTGTTGGTGAGGCCATGAAGAAATGGGAACCCTAAAACATTGCCGGGGGAAACATCAAATGGTGTGGCCAGTTTGAAAAGCATTTTGGCTATTTTTCAAAATGTTGAACACATATTTACTAGATGACCTTTCAATTCCATTTCCTGTACATACTCAAGAAAAATGAAAATTTATGTCCATGCAAAAAATTGTACACAAATGTTGATAAAAACATAATGTAAAAGTAGAAACAACCTAGATGTCCATCAATTGATGAATGAATAAATAAAATGTGTTGTATCCAAACAATGGAATATTATTTAGCAATAAAAAGGAATGAATTTCTGACACATGCCACAACCTATATGAAACTTGAGAGCATTATGCTCAAGTTTGATAAGGGAAAAAAAGTCAGTTGCAAAGACCACATATATTATGATATCGTTTATATGAAATGTCCACAAATGAGAAAACTATAGATACAGAAAATAGGTTAGTGGGAAAAAAAAGAAAGAAAATAGATTAGTGGTTGCAGCTTCCTACACGTGAGGGGGAAAGATGGAAACCAAATGCTAATTGACATGGGATTTCTTTTTGTTGGTAACAAAAAATTTCTAAAATTAGATTTGTTATAATTGATTCACGAACCTCTAAACATTCTAAAATTGCTGAATTGTACAGTTTAAATGGGTGAAGTGTGTGATATGACTTAAATTTTAATAAGGTTGTTTTTAAAAAACACAAAAAAGCTATTTTTAATAGTAGGATGAAGCCATGGTACAGATGATCCACTTACATACTTATTCTTTTTAATTAACTGGGAAATTTTTCTGACCAGTATAATATTTACTCTAATTCATTATTTTAACTCAAAACATACTTTATATCTGATTCTAGAACTTTAGTATTGCATGTGATCCTGTTTAACAAAGAGTGTTACAGAGGCAGAGCGACTCACTGTTCTGCAGAAGGCAAATCCTAAAACAGCAGCCTAAACCTGATATACTCTTCTTTTTTCACACAAAGAAATACCATCCGTCATATTGGAAGACTCAATCTAGTGTACAACCATAAATACGGCACATAAGAACAGAAGAATGATTGTAGGAATCCTTTGATTGTCTGAGATGATATCCAATATGGATGGAAACTTCTGCAATAGCAGTTCTAACAGAAAGAGCAGAGATTGCGGATGTAAATTGTTAAACGAAAAAAGAATTGTGACATGGAATTATGTTAACAATTAAACCACAGGATACCAGAAAATTAGGTCATTGTTCATAAAAAGCATTGGGAGACGGATCAGATTATGAGTTTTGAAATAAAACAAATTCTGAAATATTTGTAAATGTCTATTTACTACTGGCCATTTAGAGCAGGAGTACAACAATATACTATATACAATATAAAAATGAAAACACAGCCTTTATTAAAAATAGGAAGCATGAGGGAAAATGATAAAAACTTAAAATAATAGTAACTCAAACATGTATTTAACATTCATGAAGGGAGGAAACTAGCAAGGAAGCTGTTCATAGAAGAAATGGTCACTTTTAATTCAAATGAGCACCATAAATGTGTGTTTTTTCATAATTTTAATTTTAATATCTTATTTTACAATGTTATAGAAATGGATCAGAATAACTGAAAAACAATCATTTTTTACCATTTGATGTGAAATTCGGTAAATATTTTGCTTTTGTTTTAAAGGTGACTAATTTTTCTCAGAATTAAATATTTCTTTACTCATTTACTTATTTTTAAGTCAGGAATTTCAATAACGTAGTCTAGAGGGAAAACCATTTATAAAAATTTCAGAAAAGCTCAATTTTAAAAAACCTGGACTGTCTTCAGCTCTTTTTTTAAAAAAAAAAAAAACCTTTATAATAACATGGCAGATGTTGGCAGTTCCACAATTCTTCCAGGAAAATTGGTAAGGAAGATTAATATAGTCACTGTACTTGTATTTCTTTTAAATCATTTAAATGACTTCCTACTGTAACCTCATAGTAATAACATTTTTAAATCTGTGCAGTCCAGTTATGATGAAATAATATAGACATTTTCTAGTAATGTATATTCATAATTGACTTTGAATGATATTGTGTAGAAAATAACATAACAATATGTGGCTATCTTTTCCTACTGCCTATAAATAAAATAAAACCAATAACACAATTTTTTACATGAGTGTTATTTTTCTTTTGGGTATTTTGAAGACTAAGATAGTTATGTTTATCATATTAATAAAATAACATAAAATTTTATTGGCCTTTTATAAGCCAGGACTCATACACACATACACACACACACACACACACACATATATATACAAACATACATACAATACATGTATATGTATATGCAGGTATATGTAATGTCATATAATATTGTATATTAAATCATTTTCCAAAAAAAAGGTGTTTACATGTCCATTATTTCTATTTAATGTCAAAAAAATTAGAAGCATTTGCCTTAATTTTACAAAATAAGAAGTTCATGACCAAAGAAATTTAGTAATTAGTACTTTGGATAAAATCACGAGTAAACATCAGACCAAGACTTGAAACTCAGGACTTCAGATACTAAAATCTAATAAGTTTTCAGTAAAACCAGGATGATGCTTTGTATTATTTCCTCTAGAAGGGATAGAATAAAATATTAATTCAACATGGACAAGCTAAAATTATTTATTAGCATGTCGATTTGACTCTTCTGA
The DNA here is from genome assembly GCA_029593785.1 of Cabassous unicinctus. NCBI lineage: Eukaryota > Metazoa > Chordata > Mammalia > Cingulata > Chlamyphoridae > Cabassous > Cabassous unicinctus. Next base: position 4,108 of record JAQZBX010102665.1, on the reverse strand, counting down.
AAATTATTTTATATATTTATATTCTTATAATTTAAATGGATCCTACAACATTTAAAATTATTGAAATTAATATTGAACAATCATTTGTATATAATAACACTTGAATATATAAAAAGTAACAGAAAATAATTAAAAGAAAATGAATAAGAAAAAAACATCAAACTGCTTTTTGTAAGAGTATCACATTGTTAATCTTGAGAGTTCTGGAGTTATAAACTATTAATAACATAAATAAATTACACTTCAGTAGAAAAGAAATGTTTCCAAATATCTAAAATTACAACTAAAGCCATTTTACTATGAACTAATCTTGCTTATTGAAAAGAAACTGCATTTTTGAGATCATTTGAGATATTTCAGTGATTTTTTACTACTTTAATCTTGGTCATGTTGTGACTTTTGCCAAACCACTATGTGATTACTAGTTTAGAAAATAAAGGCTTTGTATGGTGGCATTCTAGTGTTAACAATTGTTCCAGTACAGAAGAGTTTGCTTATTTGTTCTGAGCACTTTACAAATATTAACTTTAATATTTCTAGTTACCTTATAAGAATTACTATTATCCTGTTTATACAGTTGGGGAAATTTAGACATTGAGATCAGAAACCAGTTGCCCAAGATCACATAATTATGCAAATGAGGTAAAGCACTACCATATTCCTCCTTTCAAAATTTTTCTTACTAAAATTTCTCAATTCCCTTCTTTGATAGATGAAACAAATGCCACTCATTTTTTTTGTAATGAAATTTCAGCTTTATTTCTTAGTTAAGTAAACTAAGAAAATAAGAAGGGTTATCATGACTTTCATTTTCAGTCATAATTATAATTTTTAATGCTTGTAAATTATTTAATTTAGTTATTGCATTATAATTTACTTTCATTTTTGCACATCATTGAATACTTGATGATGGGAAGAACACATTTTGAAGTCACATCATTTGATCAATGTAGCAAATCAATCATTATGTAATGTTTTATCAATATACAAAGCTTTGATTTTCATTCATGTCAAGAATTTTCTTGTTAATAGTTTTACTCTTCATAGCAACTCTTATTTGTGTAGTTTTTATGAAACAAGTTTGCGAAGTGCTATTGCTTTCAGAATCTCATTTGATCCTCAGATCAAGCCTGTGAAATGAGTAAGGAAGGTATATTTATCATCAGCTTTTGTCCCAAAGGAAGTAATTTCTTTATCCATGGCCACACAACAAGTAAGTAACGCCACTCATTTTAGGTAGCTGAGACTAACATGCAAGGTTTACTCAAAATCTGTATTCAATTATAACTATATAACCCTATACAGCTTGAATCTCCACAAGAAATTCTAAAATTCAGTGATTTTTTTGCACACTCATACAAGTAGTGCCTTATACAATGTCAAGTAGTGCCATAAATGTCCATGATGAGGGACTTGATCGAGGCCAAAGAATTTTATATGATTTGGTATTATCTGTGAAGTAGCAAGTAATACTAGAGCAAGCAAAGTGTAAGGCTAGTTATTGCAAGTCTACTTTTTTTTCTCAAAAATGGATCAGCAGTTTCCTGGGAACTTAAAGATATATTATCCAGACTTGACTGTTATCTATTATGTCCTATAGATATTTGATTTTCATTTTGTATCTAATATAAATAAAAAGAATGTGTTGAGAGAGAAAGAGAGAAAAGAAAGAGACAGAGAAGGAGGGAAAATGAGATAAAAACAGAATAAAAACCATTGGATCTTCAGGATGTCTACCTTATCACCAACCTTTTCAATTCCAAAGTTCTCATTTGAATTTGTACTTATTACAACTTGTTTCAGCAGCAAAAACCACTGTATTAATTGTAGTGGAAAATGAGAAAAGATTAAAGGGGATTTAATCTGCAAATATTAATTTATACCAGGAAAGGATCAAAGTTGTGTCAGCTTGCTCTGTGAAGGAAGGTTTCACAGTAGTTAGCTTTGGGAAAAGTAGTGGAAGCATTGAGACAAATTCATAACAGATTATATTTTCAACCTGACAAATTTAAGAGAGCCCATGCCACTATAATCAATACCATACGGAGGTTGTGTGCACATTTGATTGCAACAAACCATCATCGGCCACAATTATGACAATACCATTATTTTCATTTTATTAGCTTTATAGTTATGCTTCTGTTTAATTTATAATTGTATTTTAGTTTATAGTTCAACTGAATATGTAAGGTTCAAGTATGTATGCTTAATTTTTATCTTTGAACATATGTAAATAACATTTATAATAATTTAAGGACAAAAACTGGAGGTTCTCAATAAATTTTTCCTTTAAAAGTTGTTAATCATGCATTAAAAATGCTTATATAATGAAAAGTAACAGAATAATAATAACAATGATAATAATATGTCATAAAATACTGTTACATATCCTGCTTTAGCACTTAGAATGTATACACATATTTAAAATATCAAGAAATAAATTTTTGCTAAATAATCCATAATGTAAATTACCCAGAATCACACTAGTTTGCCAGTTTACAATGTTGAATTTCAAACTCTGAATGTTAGGGACATGTCCAAATTGACAAAAAATATTAGGTATGTGCTGGAATTAGAACCCATATCTCGTAATTCATAGTTCACTTTCTTACAATAGCTGTCATCTTATACCTTTTAGCATTATGAATTGTATAAACATAAATGTAATATGTGAAATACTTATAGTAGAAAAGTTGCTAAACCTTCATATCATCTACTTTTTTATGACTTCTTCCCTATGGTGTCTTATTATGCAGTTTAGGCACATATTTTCACTGCACATTTATGCATTCCACTGTTCAGAATGGCATGTATATCCCATTTATTTCAATTTACTTGCAGAAGATTAAATGTGGCTGAGTCACAGTATGATTGTGAATGACAGTCTCTCTGCATATTTAAGAAAACTTGAACAATAAAAATCAGTTATACTATGTTCTATATTAAAAAATGAAGTCTTGATATCCCCTATAAGAATACCCCAGGCAAAATTCTCTATCAATACTTTAAGGCAAGAGGGTGTGGCTCAGACTAACATTCTGAAACAAAAGTTTCTGAATATTTCTTTGCAGTGCTAGTTGATACACCCTGGATTCTATGACAGTTGGAGTCCTACAAAGTTGGGGTTTAAAGCACACTTAAAATATCCTGCACACACCCATTTCCCTAGTACCATGCATCCTGCTTTACCACTTAGAAGTTGCACACGTATTTCAAATATCTAGAAGTATTTTTTTTGCTAAATAATTCATAATATAAATTACCTAGAATCACATTATAGATCTAAGTAAATGTTGAGACTCATATTAAATGTCATTAGCTATTATGTCATTTCTAACTCCCAAAGTTTCAAAATTATGGTCCTGTCCTCATTGGCAACAAAATATTTCATACAAATATATTCATATTACCCCCACCATTTTGTATATATCTATTCCTATTTACTGACCAAATTATTTATGTAGTAGTTATATGTTTATATCTATCTAGATATATCCCTAGAATAGTTGTCCCTTTTTCTAGGGAGATTTAGGTAGCGATACTACAGGTGAGGAACTCCTCTCCATCTCTAACCCAGAGCAGAGGTTTCTGCTATTTGCTCACTGGACCTGACTTTTGTGATAAAATATTTTAGCTCAACCCTTTTGAGAGCAAGGGCTAGATGGAGAATGGGAGGCAATTGCAGATCCCATTACATATGACTGATCATGGTGACAGACATTAGCTCAGGTATCTATTTTTATTATGTACCTACTGGACACTGGTAACTAACAAAGATTAGGATTTGGGTAATGCAGTAGGGAACAAGAAAAAAAGAATACTTTTTTTTTCTATTCAGTAGGTAACAGTTTACCCAGAAACAGTAGTAAATATACCAATACAAATAACGAATCAGGGATTGTGGACGGGGTCCTGCCCGACGGTCTGTGCTGTGGCAGCACGGAGTGAGAAGCTTGGGTCATCTAGCAGCGGGCAGATTGATGGCGTAGAGTGATCAGTGGAGATTCGTAAGTTTTGAGCCTGCCTGTGGTGGTTAACACAGATGGCTGAGCCCCACCTACAGGGAAAATGGCTGGTTGGAGCCGTGAATCCTACATCTGCAACTCCC
>JAQZBX010102664.1:0-11135 GCA_029593785.1 Cabassous unicinctus | reverse complement strand
TATTTGAAAATGCATTATATATATATATATATAATGCATTTTCAAATATCACAGAATTAAAGATAAACAAGATTTAATATGCTAGTTTATTTCACTACTTGACAATGGTGTTCTAAAAGAGTAGTGAATGGTATTACTACCCATTCAAATAACACAAATGTAGATTTTTTTGTCCACACAATTTCAGGTCAAACAAGAATTCTCTCCAAATTTTAGATTGAGTGTTTGCTCCAAGCAAACCTGTGAAATTGTAATGATTACCTCTGTATGGATGATCACACTCAAGCTCAAAGAAGTTCAGCAAGTTGACAAAGTCTACAGTCAGCAATTGCTGGGTGTAAAGACTCATATTCAGGTCTGCCTGATTCTAAATTTCACACTCTTTCCACCTGACCCCTCCATACTGGGATGGAACTCTTGTTATTTAGAGAAGACTTCCCCCAAGAGCTAACACTATCTTTTCCTTTTCTCTCCTTTTGGTCAACTTGATATTTCCTTAATGACAATTATCCAGAGAACTGGGGAGATCCTGACATCTTGGTGGAGATTACAGTGTACTGTGACCTCTAACATTAAAACACATTTGGAAGTGGCACTGGCACTTCCTTTTAGGAGCTCAAAAAGTTGTTGTAAAGTGAACATAGCCCATTGGCTTATTGAAGATGCAATGTGATTTTCACTTTTTTCTCCTTGAGATGGGGTAGGAAAAGAAACAATACTTGAAGAACTCTCTGCATATTTCCCTCTTTTCATCTGACCCCAGGATCTGAGAACTGAAGTACTTTACTGAGCTCTAAATATTTTGTTAATTCAATACCACACTTCTGTGAATTTGGTCTCTAGGCCTTTGGGATTCAGCCTGTCAGCATTTCAATATAAGTGGAAAGTGAATGTTGAATATTCATTTAACACTAATGACCCCTACTAAGGACTTCCTTTGTCAGATATGATTTCTTCAGCTTCATTCTATTGTGCTCTATCATTTCTGTAACTTACAACCATGCCAGTGATATTGAATATAAGAAGCCTTTTTATTTAGTTTATTTTTCCTCACCACTTCCAGCAGAATTCTAATTGATTTTTAGATTATATACTTAGTCTTTGTATATACCATATTTATACATTAATTATTTCTTATGGATGACATGGACTGTCAAATGTATTTTTAATTTTACCAATCCTATAATATTTCTAATACAATTACATAAATATAGAGTGATTGTATATTTAGTTTTTTTACTTTGGATTCAAAATACTAACAGTGTAAATGATGTTTGTGGCAATTCAATATTTAGAAACTATCTTTATTAACACTCAAGTGCATACTTCAGGGGTAAAATGAAGAAATGTATATGTATATGTGTGTACATGAATATGCATATTTAATTAAATAACAATAGGAACAATAAATCACAAATCACTTTTAAAATTTATTTGTTATTTTCAGCCATATGCAGGGATCATTTACATGGGATAAGAATTTTTTGTCCCTCTCTCTTCTTGTTTCCTGCTCTTCACATTTCTTGTATAGTTATAGTCTTTAGTTTGTATGTAGTGTGAAAATCTTCTCTATGGTAGCTTAATTAATTGTGATATCATGAGTAGAAATCATCACTAGAGGTGGTAAATATAAATCCAAACTCAGTTAAGTACTGAATAATCCCCAAATCTCTGATAATATAATCATGTAAATATGAACTGGAGAAAAATAAGAAAAATAAATAATTTATTACAATTATTTTTAAATTGTTCATCCAAAATCAATGCAAATGGCTACAACTTTTTCTAGTTTGCCAAGGTAGATGATGTACTTTGATTTGGATGCCTGGTATCCATTCTTCCATCTCCTATTAATTGTATCCTTGTTCTCCTCTTAGCTACCCAATACAACCTAGTTCTTTTCAAAGTGTTTCCAGTGGAGTTGACTCCATTCCTTCCTCAAGAGGGGATCATATGGCCTGAATGATTTTGCAATGACAGATAAAAGCCATTATATATCCTGCCATTGCCTACAGAATTGAGTGGGAGAGAGTGTAAAGTACAATGTGAACTATAATCCATGCTCAGTGGCAATGATTCAAAAATGTTTTCATCAACTGCAGTGAATGTACCACACTAATGAAAGAAGTTGTTAATGTGGGGAAAAGTAGGAGGTGTGGTGAGTGGGGCAAATGGGAAACCCTTATATTTTTTTATGTAGCATTTTATGAAATCTAAGTATCTTTTAAAAATAAACTTAAATATATATATATATATATAAAGAGGGGGTCATATGGCCTTGACCTTAGCCAACCACCATCTTGCATATTGCAGGCAACAGTGATTGGATCAGAGGTGGGTCCATGACTTATTCAGGACCACTGATGTAATAAGACCTTGTTGGAAATCCTAGGAAAGGTGCTCTCATTCAATCAGACTGAACTTCTAGTTGAGACAAGATAAATTCTGGATTTGATGCAGTCATCATAGAAACACAAGAGAAGAGCTGTTTAAGAACAAAGCTATCAAGCAGAAAAGAAACAACTAGTTGGAGGTAGTGTTCTTGTAACATCAAACTATACCCAAAGTGAGCTCTACCACTCTGATCTTCACATTCACAAGAGCCCATAAATTCCCTCTTGGCATAAAGTCATGTGGATTGAACTTTCTGTTATGTGTAGCTGAGATCCAATATGATTGACCAATATGAAGAGAGCAAATAAGGGGATGGAAATTCTTAAAATTTCTCACTATGGGGAAGAGACTGGATTCTCATCACAGAAGAGCAATAACTTTCCAGTATACCAGCAAATCCTGAGCCTGAACAATGGAGACATTATTGATGGAAAAGGTGAGAAAGTTTTGCCATGTGCAAAGGCACATTTGCTATACAGGACGTAGCAGGCCAAGAACTGCCTTTAATATCCATAATACCATTGCACAAGCCCAGTTAAAATATTATTCATTCAAGTGGGTGTAGATTACACAATCTAATTGTCTGTCTAGATATTGTATTATTTATTCAATTTCTTGGTGATGTATGGCTAGAATTCTCTTTAGATGGTAGAAGTATTGTAAAAAAGCTATCAATATAAAAGAAAAAAGATGGCATAAATATAAATTTATTTTTTCTTATTTGTAATTGCTCTGAAAGATAAACTGTCTACAGCAAAAACAGCATAATAAGAATATATTTTGTATCTATAGCATATTTTACATATGTGAAAGAAAAATATATGACAACAATGGCCCAAAGAATGGAAGGGAAGAATTGGGAGAATACTCTTGTATTTTTATGGAAGGTGTATAGGAGTAAGTGGAAAAGATATCGATATAGGTAAGACTTCTCTGAAAATACTTTTAATAAAGCTTTGATTTTGAACGGTGTGAATGTTTTACGTATTCAACATATGATTTAATTAGAAAGGATGACAAGTCAGACACTCAATTGAGTACAAATAGATAAAAATGAACTTAAACACATTTAAAATAACCACCCAGAAAAAAGTAATTTAGTTAAGCAGCTTTCAGACTCTTCACCCAAAGTGAATGTATTATAAGAGAAATAAGAATTGAAAACTTTAAAATTTACAGAGTAAGTTTGTTTGTTGAGTGGTATTTGTACATTGTCTGATTTTTTGGAGTACTATAGGATAGAATATTTAGTATATACATTTATGTTAGGAACTATGGCTCTCACTGTGGGAGAAACAAGAGGAAAATATGGAATTGGTTATAATCATGAAGTCTGTGGTATTAGGATTTTTTGTAGGATAAATTGCTTATTGAAATATATTTTCTTTTCTGACTATTAAAAGGCAGTAGAATCAATGACGTTTCCATCACAATGAGCACACTGAGCACCAAGATCTTGATTTCTAAACATTATTCTCCACTAAAAGTAACCAAGGTCCTTGGAGAAATTGATGGTTCTATGGCAGAGATAAAGAAAGTGTAAGTTGAGCCTGGAGCACCTTGTTGCATAAATCAAGAAAGTTTTCAAAGACAAATAGGACATTTTGAAAGAGATAATAGCTGACTTTCCTGGCACTACCATTGGCACTGAGCATCACCATGATAACAATTAATATAGATTATGACACAATGGATAAAAATGAATCTATGGAAGCATACTAATACTCAAATAAGAGGGATGAGAAATTTTTCTCTATAGAAGAATTCTAGCTACTAAATATAAAAGTAATGATAAAGGTAGAAAATCACCCTTTTAAAACTGCCAATATAATAATTGATAGTAGGCAAGTAGTATCAATGAATTTTCAAACCATTGTGTACCAAGTTGCTGGGGAAGAAAATATTCAGCCAATATTGGTTGATTCTCCACAGTTTACTTTTAAATACTTTTAATTTTAAAAATGTACTTTCATTATCAAGAGATCTGATGCACATCACCTTAACCAAAAGATCAAACTGGGCACCACCAATAATGGAACAAATGATCATCATATGCCACTTGACATGATATAATGGCAAGTATATAACATCACCTATATGATATTTTTCCCTAAAATGCTTAATCTTAATCCATTCATGAAGAACACAAGGAGGAGCATTGTGGGAACATGGCCAATGGGTTAGATATATAATTTTTAGCTCTCACTAAAACAACAAAGAAAAAGCCACAGGCTGCTGTGGGGACCTGCTTTAGGGCACAGCAAACCAGGACACCACTTACCAACTCCCAGAAGAGTGAGGGTCAGAGACACGAAGAAGCCAAAACAAGTAATCATAAGTTATTAAACCTCCTGGCTGCAGGGAAGGGCTCCCCTCCCCCACCGCCAGGATATTAAGCCAGGGTAAAACTACTCGGGAATTGTATCTAACTGAGAGTAGAGCAGACGTCTATCTCCATGGGAAATGCCCTGAGTCATATAGGAGGGTACTGACCAGATAGGGAAGCCAGGAATATTCAGGGGTTGCTCATCTCAGTGGCTGAAAGCTGCCCTCATGGTGGACAGACTAGGTGGAGGGCCAGCTCCCTGCTCCAAAGGGCAGATTCCCTGAGAGGAAGAGGGTTTGGGAGAGTAAAGAGCGATTTTTTGTGGTGAGTTTAGCCAGCTGGGCACCCTTTGAATATTAGAAGGGACCCTGACTCAACAAGGAGAGGGGAGGGGATTTGTCTCTGTTTATGCCCAGCCACCTAGGTAAAGAGAGGAATTCCATTAATGAGGAGGCAAAGACAGGCAGCAATCAGCACCACTCCAGCTGACTGCAGGGAATCTAACCTGCCCAAGGGAAAAGGGTCAGATAGTCTTCTGAAAGACAGATCAACCCAAGGACTGAAAATAGCTCAGTTCAAGAATTCCTGCCTAGCATATATGAGGTCCCTGGATCGATTTCTGGCTAATCCTTGAGAAGAGATCCACCAGGTTATCAGGTATCCAGCTGAAACTTTGTGACAGGGAACTTATAGACATTTTCTTTGTATTAGCTTTTCTTGGATCTCTTAATTTAAAAATAAAAAAGGTTATTTTCTTTTATTTTCCTTACTTTACTCACTAAAACCCATTTCAAAACCTACAGAGGGCAGGCTGCAGTGTGAGTGACTGAGGAACACCAGCAGCCTGAGAAGATCCTTAAGGGTCTAAGAAAGAAGGGTGTTTTTCTGTGTTTATTATTTTTTTCCTTTTGTCTCTTTTTCTTTAAAAAATGAGTTGCTGCTGTCTTGTTTCTTGCTTGTTTTGTATGCCCTCCCTTTCTTTCTCTGCTTGTTTCTTTTCCTTTTTTTTTTTCTTTTATTCTCTTGGTTACTGATCTATTCTATCTATGCTATTTCTTTTCACTCCTTCATCTTTATATCTTCTGTTTTTCATTGCTGTTCTTTCATTCCACCTCTTTTATTTGGTCTCCAATTTTTCTTGTTTGTGTTTCTACCTCTCTCCCTTTTTATCTGTATACTTTCTCTTTTTCACTTTTTTCTTTCTCTCTTTTCTGTTTTCTTTCCCCTCTTCTCACCATTCCAGCATTTTAATTCATTCTCTATATTTTTTTCTCTATTCTGTTTCTTGTTTCATTGTTTCTATTCCACTTTCTTAATCTTATTCCTCTTTGCTTCTTACTCTTGTTAATTTTTCAACTTCCTAGGTCTTGTATGGTTGCTCTCCTACATTTTACTAGTACCATTATTATTATTTTTTGTCTTCCTATCCCTTTCCTTTTCTCTGGTGTTGATTTTTTTTTTCTTTCAAAGATAAAAGGCAGATCTCTCTCACAAAAAATGGCTGAGAAGAGGCAAGATACTGTCCAAGTGAGCTGTTTTGGGAACCCACAGAGTAGGAGGCTTCATGGCATTGATCTGGAGGGAGCTGGATAAAGAGATAAATTCCTCAAGGTGCTGCTGGCTTGCTTCTTGGTTACTGTGTTTCCTCTTCCTTGATTTCCCCTTTTCTGTATATATTGATTTTGTATAACATCACTATCTCTTTTCCTTTCTTCATCACTCCAGCTTATGATCACTGTTGTTCTTACATTCCACCTCTATTTGTTTAGTCCTCAATTTTCTGATTTTCATTGCTAACTTGTTTATCATGTTTTCTTTCTTTATTAAATTTTTTTCTTTTTGACTTTTCTTTTTTCTTTCTCTCCTCATCATACTGGCCTTTTAATCCATTCTACATATATTTCTCTATTTGGTTTCCCATTTCATTGTTGGTGTCCCACTATTTTATTCCTATTATTCTACACTGCTTACATGAGTTAAATATTCATTTTCCAAGGCCTTAAACGGTTCTTCTTCTAACAATTACTATTATTGTTACTATTATCTTTTTACTTTTCTTACCTCTTTCATTTCTCTGGCCCTAACTTTTTCCTCCAAGGGAACATAGACAACAGCCATAAAATAGAATAAGCAGAACAAAGTGTCATACAAATACACATACACATTATAAGCATCCCAGAGGGAGAAGAGAAGGGAAAGGGGACAGAAGAATTGTTGAAAGAAATAATGGCTGAAAACTTCCCAACCCTATTGAAGGAGCTGGACCTACATGTCCAGGAAGCACAGCACATCCCAAAGAGCATAAATCCCAATAGGCCTACCAAGCATACACTTGTCAAAATGTCCAATGCTCAAGACAAAGAGAAATACTCAAGGCAGCAAGAGAAAAGAAAGCCATCACATACAAGGGAAACTCAATAAGATTAAGTGCTGATTTCTCATCTGAAACCATGGAGGCAAGAAGGCAGTGATATGACATAGTCAAGGTACTAAAAAAAAAACAACTTCCAAACAAGAATTCTCTACCCAGCAAAACTAGCATTCAAAGCTGATGGAGAGTTCAAAATATTCACAGATAAACAGAAATTAAGAGAGTATGCCAATAAGAAACCAGCCCTTCAAGAAATGCTAAAGGGAGTTCTGAAGGCTGAAAGGAAAAACCTGGAGAGAAAGAGTTGGAGGAGAGTGTAAGAACAACTGAAAACTCAAAAAGAGAAATAAAAACAACATATGACATACATAAACCCAAAGAAATTATGGCTGATATAAGTAATTCTTCAGAGTAATAACACTGAAAGTTAAAGGATTAAACTCACTAGTCAAGAGACACAGATTGGTAGAATGGATAAGGAAATATAACCCATCTATACACTGTCTACAAGAAACCCACCTTAGACCTCGGGAATCAAGGAGTCTGAAAGTGAATGGCTGGAAAACAATTTTACAAGCAAACAAACAAAAAAGAGTGGGAGTAGCTATACTAATATCAGACAAAAAAGACTTTACATGCAAAACTATTGTAAGAGACAAAGACGGGCACTATATATTAGTAAAAGGGGTAATCTTTCAAGAAGAAAGAACAATCATAAACATTTATGCACCTAACCAGGACACCTCAAAACACATGAGGCCCACACTGGAACAGCTAAGTGAAGAAATAGACGCCTCTACAATTATAGTGGGGGTCTTTAATACAACATTATCACCATAAGAAAGAACATCTCAACAGATAATCAATAAATAAACAAAGACTCTGAATAATACATTAGAGGATCTGAACCTAATAGACATATAGAGCACACTACCTCCAAATATGGAGGGATATACATTCTTCTCAAGTGCACATGAATCATACTCCAAGATAGACCACTTACTAGGCCACAGAAAAAATCAATGAATTCATAAAGATTAAGATTATACAAAGAAATTTCCCTGACCACAATGGAAAGAAATTGGAAATCAGTAAGGGCCAGAGAACCAGATTAGGCAAAAATATATGGAAGTTAAACAACACAATTTTAGACAAACAGTGGGTCAAGGAGAAAATCTCAAAAGAAATCAGTAACTACATTGAAATGAATGAAATGAAATGAATGAAAATGACTACACAACATATCAAAACCAATGGGATGCAGATGATTTTTGGATGATTTCCAAAGGGAAATTCATAGCCATAAATGCATATATCAAAAAAGAAGAAATAGCTAATACCAAAGATCTAACTGCACACCTGGAAGAATTGGAAAAACAATAACAAACTAATCATAAAGGAAGTAGAATGAAGGAAATAACAAAGATTAGGAGCAGAACTAAATAAAATACAAAATAAGAAACACAAAAAATAAACAAAACTGAAAGCTGGTTCTTCGAGAAGATCAATAAAATTGACAAACCCTTAGCCAGACTAACAAAGAAAAAAAGAGAGTAGATGCAAATACACAAAATAAGAAATGAGGAAGTGAATATTACCACTGACCCCACAGAAATAAAGTGTACCATAAGAGGACAATTTGAAAAATTATATGCCAAAAAATATGATAATTTAGAGGAAATGGACAAATTCCTAGAAACTCACAAGCAGCCTACATTTACAAAAGAAGAAAATGATGAACTCAACAGTCCAATTACAAGTAAAGAGATAGACTCAGTCTTCAAAGACCTCCCAACCAAGAAGAGCCCAGGACAAGATGACTTCACAGGTGAATTTCACCAAACATTCCAGAAAGAACTAACACCCATCCTGCTTAAGCTCTTCCAAAACATAAAAGTAGAAGGAACATAGCCTAACTCATTCTGTATTGCCAATATTATCCTAATATCAAAACCAAACAAAGATGACATAAGAAAGGAAAATTACAGACCAATCTTTCTAATGAACCTAGATGCTAAAATCCTCAACAAAATACTTGCTAATTGCATTCAATAACATATCAAATGAATTATACACCATGACCAAGTGGGTTTCATCCTGAGTATGCAAGGATGGTTCAACATAAGAAAGTCAATCAATGTAATACACCACATAAACAGATTGAAAGAAAAAATCACATGATCATCTCTATAGATGCAGAAAAAGCATTCAACAAAAATACAACACCTTCCCTGATAAAAACACTGCAAAAGACAAGAAGAGAAAGAAACTATTAAAGTGTATATATGAAAAAACCTACAGCTAACATCATCACGTTCAATGGTGAAATCCTAAAAGCTTTCCCTCTAAGATTGGGAAGAAATCAAGAATGCCCACTATCATTGCTTCCTATTTAACATTGTCTTAGAAGTATTTGTTCAAGCACTGATGCAAGAAAAAGATATAAAAGGCATCCAAATTGGAAAGGAAGAAGTAAAATTTTCACTACTTGCAGATGACATGATACTATTTATAGAAAGCCCTGAGAAATCTACAGCAAAACTTCTAGAACTTATAAATGAATTCAGTAAATTTGCAGTCTATAAGATCAATGCTCAGAAAACAGTAGCATTTCTGTACAACAATAATGAGCTATCTGAGGAGGAAATTAAGGGAAAAAATACCATTTACAATAGCAACTGAAAGAGTCAAATACCTAGGAATAAATTTACCTAAAGATGTAAAGGACTTTTATACAGAAAACTACACAATACTGTTAAAGGAGATCAAAGAAGACTTAAACAAATGGAAGAATATCCTGTTCATGGATAGTAAGACTAAACATCATTAAGATGTCTATCCAACCCAAACTAATCTACAGATTTAAAGCAATCCCAAAAAAATCAACACAGCATTTTTTACTGAATTGTAAAAACTAACTACAAAATTTATTTGAATGGATAACAGACCCCAAATTGCCAACAACAGATTGAAAAAGAAAAATGAAATTGGAGGTATCATACTACCTGACTTTAATACATACTACAGAGCTACAATGGTCAAAACTGCATGATTTTGACACAAGGGTAGACATACTGACCAATGGAACCAAATTGAGAGTTCTGATATAGATCCACGCATATACATTCATCTGATATTCGACAAGGTCAACAAGTCCACTCAACTGGGAGAGAATGGCCTCTTCAACAAATGGTGCTTGGAGAACTGGATATCTGTATCCAAAAAAATGAGAGAGGAACACCATCTCACACCTTATACAAAAATCAACTCAAGATGGATCAAAGATCTAAACATAAGAGTCAAGACCATAAACACCTTTGAAGATAATGTAGGGAAACATCTACAGGACCTTGTAATAGGAAATGGTTTCATGAACTTCACACCCAAGGCACGAGTAGCAAAAGAAAAATTAGATAAATGGGATCTCTTCAAAATTAAAAACTTTTGCACTTCAAAGGACAGTATCAAGAAAGTAAAAAGGCAGCCTACCCAATGGGAGAAAATATTTGACAACCATATATCTGATAGTACCCTAATATCCTACATTTATAAAGAAATCCTACACCTCAAAAATAAAAAGACAAACAACCCATTTAAAAAATGGGCAAGTGATATGAAAAGACACTTTTCCATGGAAGAAATACAAATGACTAAAAAGCACAGGAAAAGATGCCCAAATTCACTAGCTACTAGGGAAAAGCAAATCAAAACTACAGTGAGATACCATGTTACACCCATTAGAATGGCGGCTATTAAAAAACAAACAAACAGCAGACTATAAGTGTTGGAGAGGATGTGGAGGAATGAGAACCCTCATCCACTGCTAGTAGGAATGTAAAATGATCCAGCCATTGTGGAGGACAGTTTGGCAGTTTCTCAAAAAACTAACTATAGAACTTCCATATGATCCAGTGATTCCACTGCTGGGTATATACCCAGAAGAATTGAAAGCAAAGACACGAACAGATATATGCACACCAATGCTCATAGCAGCATTATTCACTATTGTCCAAAGTGGAATCAACCCAGGTGCATATCAACAGA
>JAQZBX010102662.1:0-11280 GCA_029593785.1 Cabassous unicinctus | reverse complement strand
TCCACCTGCTGGCTCTAGTCAACACCTCAACATTGGTTAGTACCAGGGTCCACCTGCTGCCTCTAGACAGCAGCACAAACAGTGGTATGTACACAGGCTGACCTGCTGGTTCTAGTCAGAACCACAACCTGTTGTCTCTACGTGGGTACACCTCCTGGTTGTGTAGTCAGCACCACACCTGTGTTCTGTAAAATTATACAAAGCTAACTCTGGTCAGCACCACAATCAGTGGTCTGTATACTAGTCCACCTGCTGGATCTAGCCAGCACCACAGCCTGTGGCCTGTACATGTCCTATTACTGGTTCTTGGGAGCACCACAACCTGTGCTCTGTAAACGGGTCCACCTGCTGGCTCTAGTCAGCACCACAACCTGTGGTCTTTACATGGTCAACCAGCTGGCTCAGGTCAGCACCACCACCTGTAGTCTGTACAAGGTCCACATGCTGACTCTAGTCAGCACCAGAACCTGTAGTCTGTGCAAGTTTCCCCTTGTTGGCTTTAGTCAGCACCACAACCTGTTGTCTGTTCACGGTCCATCTGCTGGTTCTAGTCAGGACCACAAACTATGGTCACTATGCAGTCCACCTGATGACCTTAGGGAGCACCACCACTTGTGGCAGTACATTGGTTTTCCTGCTGACTCTAGACAGCACCACAACCTGTGCTCTACTAGGGTCCACCTACTGGTTCTAGACAGCACCACTAGGCCTGCTCTGTACTCGAGTTGCATAATGGCTGTAGTCCAGACCACCACAACTTCCACCTGCTGGATCTAGTCAACATGACAACCTGTGTTCTGTACATGGATCCAAATACTGGCTCTGTCAGCACCACAAACTGTGGTCTGTACAAGGTCCACCTGCTGTAAGAAGTCACCACCAAAACCTGTGGTACAAAGATACGCCTGCTGGCTCTTATCAGCACCACAACCTCTTCTCTGTACATGGGTCAACCTGCTGGTTCTAGTCAGCACCACTGCCTGTGTTCAAAAAAGGTCCACATCCTGGCTCAAGCAGCACCACAATTTGTGGTCAGTTCAAGGTTTCACCTGCTAGCTCTAGTCATCACCACAACCTGTGCTGTGTCCATAGACCACCTGCTATTTCTACTCAGCACCAAAACCTGTGCTCTGTACACTGCCCACCTGCTGTTTCACGTCAACAGCACAACCTATAATCAGTACACAGACCACCTACTGGTTACAGTCAGCACCACAACCTGTGGTCAATACATACGTCCATCAACTGGTTCTTCTCAGCACCACAACCTGTGGTCTGTACACGGTCAACCTGTTGGTCCTAGTGAGCACCAAAACCTGAGGTCAGTACATGTTCCACCTGATGTCTTAGTCAACACCACAACCTGTGGTCTGTACATGGTCCACCTGCTGGCTCTAGTCAACACCACA
The DNA here is from genome assembly GCA_029593785.1 of Cabassous unicinctus. Classification (NCBI taxonomy): domain Eukaryota; kingdom Metazoa; phylum Chordata; class Mammalia; order Cingulata; family Chlamyphoridae; genus Cabassous; species Cabassous unicinctus. Next base: position 9,871 of record JAQZBX010102662.1, on the reverse strand, counting down.
AGCTGGGGTGTTTACATGGGTCCACCTGCTGATTCTAGTCAGCACCACAACCTGTGATCAGTACTTGGTCCACCTACTGGTTCTAGTCAGCACCAAAACCTGTGGTCTGTACAACAGTTCACATGCTAGCCCTAGTTTGCACCACAATTTCTGGTCTGTACACGGGTTCACCTACTCCCTCTAGTTAGCCCCACAAATCGTGGTCAGTACACCATCTACCTACTGGTTCTAATAAGCACCACAACCTATGGTCCATACATGGGTCCACCTACTGGTTGTAGTCAGCACCAAAACCAATGGTCTGTACACAGGTCCACCAGCTGGATCTAGTCAGAACTCTAGCCTGTGGTCTATACACAGGACCATCTGATGGCTCTAGACAGCACCACACTTGTGGTCTGGACACAGGTACACCTACTGTATCTACTCAGCACCATAGCCAAGGTTCTGTACACAGTTCCACCTCCTTGCTCTAGTCATCAACAAAATCTGTGGTCAGTACACAGTCCAACTACTGGTTCTTGTCAACACCACAACCTTGGTCTGTACAACTGCTTGCTCTAGTCTTCACCACAACCTGTGGTCTACAAAGTTTCACATGCCTGCTCTAGTAAGCACCACACTCTGTGGGCAGTACACAGTCCACCTACTGGTTCTTGTCAGAATCACAACCTGTGGTCTGTACACGTGTCCACTTAGTGAGCACCAGAACCTATGCCCTGTACACAGATCCTCCCGCTGGCTCTAGTGAGCACCATAACCTGTGCCCTGTACACAGGTCCACCGGCTGGCTCTACTCACCACCACAACCTGTGGTCAGTACACAGTCCACTTGTGTACTTCAATGTGCACCACATCCTGTGGTCTAAATTGGTCCACCTGCCTTCTCTAGTCAGCACCAAAACCAGTGTTCAGGCCATGGGCCCATCTGCACATTCTATCAGCACCACAGCCTGAGTATAGTATACTGGTCTACCTGCTGGCTCTAGGCAGCAAAACAACCAGTGGTGAGTACACGGGTCCACCTGCTGGTTCTATCAGCACCACAACCTGTGCTCAGTACCTGAGTCCACCTGCTGGTTCTAGTCAGCACCATAACCGGTGTTCTGTACATAGTCCACTTGCTGGCTCTAGTCAGCACAAATTGTGGTCTGTACACAGGCCAACCTGCTGGCTATAGTCATTACCACAAACTCTGCTCTGTACATAGTTCCACCTGCTGGTTCTAGTGAGTACCACAAGCTGTGCTCGCGTACATTGTCCACCTGTTGGTTCTCATCACCACCACAACTTGTGGTCTGTACACAATCCACCTGCTGGTTCCAGTCAGCACCACAACCTGTGCTCTGTACGTGGTCCACTGGCTGACTCTAGTCAGCAGCACAAATTGTGGCCTGTACAAAGGCAACCTGCTGGCTATAGTCATCACCACAAACTCTGCTCTGTACATAGTTCCACCTGCTGGTTCTAGTGAGTACCACAAGCTGTGCTCTGTACATTTTCCACCTGTTGGTTCTCATCACCACAACCACCTCTGGTCTGCACACAGTACACCTGCTGGCTCTAGTCAGCACCAAAACCTGTGATTTTTATATGTGACCACCTGCTGGTTCTAGACAGCACCAGAACCTGTGGTCTGTACATGGTCCACCTGCATTCTTTTGTGGGCACCAAAACCTGTGCTCTGTAAATGGGTCCACCTGCTGATTCTAGTATGCACCACAACCTGTGGTAAATACACGGTCCATCTGTTGGTCCTAGATGACACCAAAACCTGTGGTCAGTACATGGGGGCACCTCCTGCTGGATCTACTCAGCACCACAACCTGTGGTCTACATGCGTCCACCTACTGGTTCTAGTCTGCACAACAACCTCTGTTCTGTACATGGTTCCATCTGCTGGTTCTGTTGAGCAACACACCCTGTTCTCTGTACATGGTACACCTGCTGGTTCTAGTCAGCACCACAATTTGTGGTCTGAAAACGGTCCACCTGCAGGTTCTAGCCAGCACTACAAACTGTGAACTACACATGATCCATTTGCTTCCTCTAGTCAGCACCACAAGCTGTGATCAGTACACTGTCAACCTACTCGTTTTAATATGCAACACAACCTGTGCTTTCTACTTGGGTTCACCTGCTGGCACTAGTCAGCACCACAAACCACAAACTGTGATCTGTAGATGGGCCCACCTGAGGATCTAGTCAGCACCACAAACTTTGGTCAGTATACAGTCTACCTTCTGGTTCTACTCAGCACCTTATCCTGTGGTCACTACGTGGGGCCACTTGCTGGTTGTATCAGCACCACCACCCATCAAATGCACACACTACCCATGCTGACTCCAGTCAGCACCACAACCTGTGCCTGTTCAGGGTTCCACCTGCTGGCTCCATCTGCCCCATGAATTGTGGTCTGTACATGGGGCCACCTGCTGGTTCCAGTCAGCACCATAACCTGTACTCTGTACATTGTACACATACTGGTTCTAGTCAGCACCACAACCTCTGCTCTGTATGTGGGTTCACCTGTGGGTTCTAGTGAGCACCATATCCTGTGCTCTGTACATGGTACACCTGTTGGCTCTGGTCAGCACCACAACCTGTAGTCTGTACATGATTCAAGCTGCAGCCTCTAGTCAGCACCACAAGCTGCTCTACACCTGATCGAACTACTTGCTGTTGTCAGCACCACAGCCTGTGATCAGTATATGGTCCACCTACACATTTTAATCAGCAACACAACATGTACTCTGTACATGGATCCACCTACTGGCTCTAGTCAGCACCACAACCTATCATCTGTACACGGGCCCACCTGCTAGTTCTAGTTAGCACCACAAACTGCGGTCTGTGCATGGTCCACCTGCTGTCTCAAGTCAAAATCACAAACTGTGGTCAGTGCACCAATCCACCTGTTGTGTCTATAGCACCACAAACTGTTGTCAGTACTCAGTCCACCTACTGGTTCTAGTCAACACAGCATCCTGTGTTCAATACATGGGGCCACTGGTTGACACTATCAGCACCACAAGCTGTGGTCTACATGGGTTCAGGTGCTGGTTCTAGTCAGCACCAAAAACTCTGCTCTGTACATTGTCCTCTTCCAGCTTGTAGTCACCACCACAACCTGTGATCTGTACATGGTCCCCCTGCTGTCTCAGACTCACAACCTGTGGTTAGTACATGAATTCACCTGCTGGGTCTATCAGCACCACAACCTGTGGTCAGTACACGGTCCACCTGCTGACTCTACTCTGCAACACAATCTGTGGTCTACCCAGTTTCAACAATGGCTCTAGTCGACATCACAACCTGTGATCTGTAAATGGTCCACCTGCTGGCCCTACTCAGCACCAAAAACTTTGGTCTGTACACTGGCCCACATGATGGATCTAGTAACCCCACAACCTGTGATCAGTACACCATACACCTACTACTTGTAGTCACCAACACATCCTGTGGTCAGTACACAGGGCCACCTGCTTCCACTATCAGCACCGCAACATTTGTTCTGTACATGATCTCCATGCTGGCTGTAGTCAGCACCAAAACCTGTGGTCTGAACATGGATCCATCAGCTGGTTCTAGTCAGCACCACAAACTGCAGTCAGTACACAGTCCACCTGCCTTCTCTAGTCAGTTCACAACCTGCAGTCAGTACAGGAATCCACCTGCTGTCTCTATCAGCACCACAAACTGTGGTTAGTACACAGTCCACCGCTGGCTCTAGTCAGTACCACAACCTATGGTGTACATGGGTCCACGTGCTGGCTCAAGCCAACACCAAAAACTGTGGTCAGGTCATGGGTCCACCTGCTTGTTTTATCAGCACCAGACCATGATCTGTACACGGTCTACCTGCTGCATCTAGTCAGACTCACAAGCTGTGGTCAGTACACGGATCCACCTGCTGACTCTATCTGCACCACAAACTGTGACCAGTACATGGTCCACCTGCTGTCTCTAGACAGCAACACAAATTGTGGTCAGTACAAGGGTCCACTTGCTAGCTCTAGTCAGCACAACCACCTTTGGTCTGCACGGGTACACCTCCTGGTTCTAGTCAGTACCAAAACCTCTGCCCTGTACATCGTACATCTACTGGTTCTAGGCAAGACCATATCCTCTACTCTGTACATGGGTCCACCTGCTGGGTCTAGTGAGCACCACAACATCTGGTCTGTACATGATCCACCTGCTGGCTCTAGTAAGCACCACAACATGGAGTCTGTTCAAGTGTCCACCTGCTGGTTCTACTCAGCACCACAATCTGTGCTCTGTACATGGTCCACATCCTGGCTCTAGTCAGCACCACAACCTATGATCAGTACACAGTCCACCTACTCGTTCTAATCAGCACCACAACCTGTGCTCTGTACATGGGTCCATATGCTGGTTCTAATCAGCACCACAACCAATGGTCTGTACACGGTCCACCTGCTGTCGCTAGTCAGAATCACAATCAGAGCTCTGTATATGGATTCACCTGCTGGCTCTATCAGCACCACACACTGTGTTCAGTACATGATCCACCTGCTGGTTCTAGCCAACACCACAAACTGTGGTCAAAACAAGGGTCCACCTGCTGTTCTAACAGCACCACAACATGTGCTCTGTACATGAGTCCACCTTCTAGCTCTAGTCAGCACTACAACCTCTCATCAGTAAATGTGTCCACCTGCTGTTTCTAGTCAGCAGCACAAACTCTTGTCAGTACACAGTCCACCTACTGGTTCTAGTCAATGCTGCATCCTGTGGTTAGTACACGAGTCCACCTGTTGGCCCTATCAGCACCAAGAACTGTGGTCTACATGGGTTCTATTACTGGTTCTAGTCAGCACCACAAACTCCATTCTGCACATGTTTCCACCTGCTGGTTCTAGTGAGCATCACAACCTGTGCTCTGTACATTGTCCACCTGCTAGTTCTAGTCACCACCACAACCTGTGATCTCTACATGGTCTACCTGCTGTCTCTAGTCAGACTCACCACATGCGGTCAGTACCCACCTGCTGGCTCTATCAGCACCACAATCTGTGGTCAGTACACGGTCTACAAGCGGGCTCAAGTCAGCACTACAACTAGTGGTCTACATGGGTCCACCTGCTGGATCTAGTCAAAATTATAACCTGTGGTCACTACACAGGTCCATCTGCTGGATCTAGTCAACCCCACAGCCTGTTGTCAATGTATGGTCCACCTACTGGATCTAGTCAGCATGACAACATGTGATCAGTACATGGTCCACCTACTGGTTCTTTTCAGCACCCAAAACTGTGTTGACAACATGGCCCACTTACTGGTCTAGTCAGCACCACAACCTGTGGTCTACATGGGTCCACTTGCTGGCTTTAGGCAGCACCACAACCTGTGGTCTGTACATAGGACACCCTCTAGTTCTATCGGCCCAAAAACCTGTGGTCAGTCCAAGGGTCTGACTGCTGGCTATAGGCAGTATCACAACCCTTGGTCTTTCACAGACCACCTGCAGCTTCTAGTCAGCACCAAAACCTGTACTCTGTACATGGTCCACCTGCTGGATCTAGTCAGTTCCACAATATGTGTTTTGTACATTGTCCACATGCTGGATCTATCAGCACAACAACCTTTGCCCAGCTAATGGGTCCACCCACTGCATCTTGTCAGCATCACCAACTCTGGTCAGTACACTGTCCACCTGCTTTTTGTAGTCAGCACCAAACCTGTGGCCCATACAAGCTAGACAGCAAGACAATGTGTGGTCTCTAAAAGGGTCCACCTGCTGGCTCTAGTCAGCACCAAAACCTGTGGTGTTACATGGATCCACCTGCTGGTTCTAGTCAGCACCACAACCTATGTTCAGTACATGGTCGACCTACTGGTTCTAGTCAGCATCACACCCTCTATTCAGTGCATGTGTCCACCTGCTGGTTCTAGTGAGCAGCACTACCTGTGCTTGTACATTGTCCACATTCTGGCTGTAGTCAACACCACAATCAGTGGTCTGTACACGGGACCACCTGCTGTTTCCCATCAGCACCAAAATCTGTGGTCAGTACACATTACACCTACTGGTTCTAGTCAGCACCACAATCTGTGACCATACACCAGTTCACCTGCCTGCTCTAGTCAGCCCTACAAACTGTGGTCAGTAGACAGTCCACCTACTGGTTCTTGTCAGCACCACAACCTGTGATCTGTACATGGTTCTATCTGTTGGCTCTAGTCAGCAAAACAAACTCTGCCCTGTAAATGGGTCCACTGGCTGGCTCTAGTGAGGGCCATAAACTGTGGTCAGTACACATTCCACCTGCTGAAACTAGTGTGCACCACAACCTGTGGTCTATATTGGTCCACCTACTGGTTCTAGTCAGCACCACAAACAGTGATCAAAACATGGGCCCATCTGCTCCATCAGCACCACAACCTGTGGTCAATATACCAGTCCACCTGCTGGCTCTAGTCAGCACTACATCCTGTGGTCAGTAGACAGTCCACCTACTGGATCTTATCAGCACCACAACCTATATTCCACCTACTGGTTCTAATCCAAACCACAACCAGTGGTCTCTTCACGGGCACCTGCTGTCTCTAGTCTGATTCACAACACTTGGTCAGTATACATATCCACATGCTGGTTCTTTTAAGAACCACAATCTGTGGCCTACACGGGTCCACTTTCTGGCACTAGCCAATACCACAAACTGTGGTCAGGATTCAGATCCATCTGCAGGATCTATCAGCATCACAACCAGGGCTTTGTACATGGGTCCACCTGCTGGTTCTAGTAAGCACCACATCTATGGGCTGTACACAGTTCACCTGGTGGCTCTAGTAACTCCACAACCTGTGGTCTGAACAGGGTCCACCTACTGGTTCTAGTCAGCATGACAACCTGTGGTCTGTACCCGGGTCCACCTGCTGGCTCTTCTCAGACCCACAAATTGTATTCTGTTTCTGGTCCACCTGCTGGCTCTAGTCAGCATCACAAATGCTGCTCAGTATAGGGTCCACCTACTGATTCTAGTCAGCATGACAAACTATACTCTATACTTTGGTACACCAGGTGGTTCTTGTCAGCACCATGACCTGTGGTCTGCACATGTTCCACCTACTGGCTCTAGTCAGCACCAAAACCTATGGTCTGTATATGGGTCCACTTGCTGGCTCTAGTCAGCACAAAACCCTGTGGTCAATACACAGTCCACGTACTAGTTCTAGTATGCACCACATCCTGTGGTCAGTACACAGGTCCACCTCCTGGCTCTACTCACTACCTAAACCAGTGTTCTTTTTTTTTTTTTTTAAGATTTATTTATTTTATTTATTTATCCCCCCCTTGCTGCTTGTGCTGCTGTGTCCATTTGTTGCATGTCTTCTCTGTGTCTGCTTATCTCCCCCTTGCTGTGAGGTCTTGCCGCATCAGCCCACGGCGCCATGCGAGCCGGCCTGCCCTCACAAGGAGGCACCGGGAAGCGAACCCGGGGCTTCTCATATGGTAAACGGGTGCTCTATCCATTGCGCCACATCCGCTTCCTGCCGTGAGGTTGCTGCATCAGCCCACTGCACCGCTCAGGCCGGCATGCCCTCACAAGGAGGCCTCGGGACGTGAACCCGGGCCTCCCATATGGTAAATGGGGGCTCTATCCACTGAGCCACACCCGCTTCCTTAAACCAGTGTTCTATACACGGGTCCACCTGCTGTTGCATGTCAGCACCACAAACTGGTCAGTACATGATCAAACTGCTGGCTCCAGATAGCACAAAAATAAGTGTTCAGAACATAGGTCCACATTCTAGTTCTAGTCAATACCACAACCTGTGCTCTACATGGGTCAAACTACTGGTTCTAGTGAGCACCACAACCCGTCTTCTGTACATGGTACTCATGCTGTTTCCAGTTAGCACCACCACCTGTGGTTTGTACATGGTCCACCTGCTGGCTCTAGTCAGCAGCACAACCTGTGTTCTGTTCATGGTCCATCTGCTGGTTCTAGTCAGTACTACAAACTATGGTCACTACGCAGTCCATGTGATGACCTTAGGCAGCACCACCACTTGTGGTCAGTACATTGGTTTTCCTGCTGACTCTAGACAGCACCACAACCTGTGTTCTACTAGCGTCCACCTACTGGTTCTAGACAGCACCACTATGCCTGCTCTGTACTTGAGTTGCATAATGGCTGTAGTTCAGACCACAAGTACCAACGTCCACCTGCTGGACCTAGTCAACATGACAACCTGTGTTCTGTACATGGGTCCAAATACTGGCTCTGTTAGCACCACAAACTGTGGTCTGTACAAGATTCACCTGTTGTTGGAAGTCATCACCACAGCCTGTGGTCAGTACAAAGGTAGGCCTGCTGACTGTAATCAGCACCACAACCTCTTCTCTGTACATGGGGCAACCTGCTGGTTCTAGTCAGCATCACCACCTGTGTTCAAAAAAGGCCCACATCCTGGCTCAAGCAGCATCACAATTTGTGATCACTTCAAGGTTTCACCTGCTAGCTCTGATCAGCACCACAACCTGTGCTGTGTCCATAGACCACCTGCTATTTCTAGTCAGCACCAAAACCTGTGCTCTGTAGACTGTCCACCTGCTGTTTCATGTCAGCAGCACAACCTATAAGCAGTACACAATCCACTTACTGGTTACAGTTAGCACCACAACCTGGGGTAAATACATAAGTCCATCAGCTGGTTCTTCTCAGCACTACAACCTGTAGTCTGTACATGGTCAACTTGCTGGTCCTAGTCAGCACCAAAAGCTGAGGTCAGTACATGTTCCACCTGATGTCTTAGTCAGCACCACAACCCGTGGTCTGTACATAGTCCACCTGCTGGCTCTAGTCAACACCACAAGCTGGGGTGTTTACACGGGTCCACCTGCTGTTTCACATCAGCACCACAACCTCTTATCAATACTCAGTCCACCTACTGGTTCTAGTCAGCACCACAACTTGTGGTCTGTACACATGTCCACCAGCTGGCTCTAGTCAGAACTCTAGCCTGTGGTCTATACACGGGACCGTCTGATGGCTCTAGTCAGCACCACAACTTGTGGTCTGTACACAGGTACACCTGCTGTATCTACTCAGCCCCACAGCCAAGGGTCTGTACAGAGTTCCACCTCCTTGCTATAGTCATCAACAAAATCTGTGGTCAGTACACAGTCCAACTACTGGTTCTTGTCAACACCACAACCTTGGTCTGTACACGGTCCAAATGCTTGCTCTAGTCTTCACAACAACCTGTGCTCTACAAAGTTTCACATGTCTGCTCTAGTATGCACCACACCCTGTGGGCAGTACAATGTCCACCTACTGGTTCTTGTCAGAATCACAACCTGTGGTCTGTACACGTGTCCACCTAGTGAGCACCAGGACCTATGCCCTGTACACAGATCCACGTGCTGGCTCTAGTGAGCACCACAACCTGTGCCCTGTACACAGGTCAACCAGCTGGCTCTACTCACCACCTCAACCTGTGGTCAGTACACATTCCACCTGTGTGCTTTAGTGTGCACCACATCCTGTGGTCTAAATTTGTCCACCAGCCTTCTCTAGTCAGCACAAAAACCAGTGTTCAGGCCATGGGCCCATTTGCACATTCTATCAGCACCACAGCCTGGGTATAGTATACTGGTCTACCTGCTGGCTCTAGGCATCAAAACAACCAGTGGTGAGTACATGGGTCCACCTTGTGGATATAGTCAGCACCACAACCTGTGCTCAGTACACAAGTCCATCTGCTGGTTCTAGTCAGCACCACAACCTGTGTTCTGTACATGGTTCACTTGCTGACTCTAGTCAGCAGTACAAATTGTGGTCTGTACACAGGCCAACCTGCTGGCTAAAGTCATTACCACAAACTCTGCTCTGTACAT
>JAQZBX010102661.1:0-11134 GCA_029593785.1 Cabassous unicinctus | reverse complement strand
TGCATTATCACTTAATCATGGCACTTGTTTTAGCTGTGCCTGCAATTACCTCATCTTAACAAGTCCTTAGTTTAAGCATTGCTTGTCCTGATTAGCCTTAGCTGTGAATTCTTAACCTAGTAGAAGTGCAGATAGAGCCATGAATGTGATTTCTCTGCAACAGCAGGTCCCATTTGAAGTGGAACAAATGGCAGTTTATTGTGTCTATAGATTCTTAATCACAACAAATGCCGGTTACATAATAGCATCTCCATTTTAGCCATGCTTGTGATTTGTAACTCCAGTAGATACCATTTTTCACCTAATCAATGGACAATAGTTAAAATATTTGCCAGTACCTATTTTTGGACAACATGTGGATCTTTAGAGGTTTTTATATATTACCAATGGGAATGTAAATTTTTAGAGCCTGAAAAACTTTTATGAAACTGCATTTCAAATATCTCAAAGCCCAGCAATTCCATTCCAAGGTGTACACCCAAGAGAAATTCTTTCATGTGTATACCAAGAAGCATGCAAGAGAAAGTCCAGATCTTTACTGTTCCCAGAACCAAAGTCTTGTTGGGAAGAAGGACCAATGTCCTTTCATAGGACAGAGGATGAAATCAACAATGGTATATCACAGTGTGGAATAGTTCACACAATAAAAACACAATATTTAAATTTTAAAATGTATTGCTGCAACTTAGTAATATAATATTCAGAGGGACAAAACATTCAAAAGACTGCCTAGATCATGGTTAATTTTATAAAGTGAAAACATCAATATATATGGATATGTATTGATAAACTAAAACTATGTAAATATAAGCAATGGAATACTCAACTCAGAATTTAATTTGGTTGTTTTGAATTTGTGTGTTGGAAAGATTGGATACAGGAAAATCACACATACAAAATAGATTAAAAAATGGCCTTATATTTGCAAGAACAATGTATTTATTAACAATGGATTTTAAAATTGCATTTACCCATTCAGCCACAGGCATAGGTGTATAACCTCAGACTTACACAAATGATGTGGGTGTGCCTATGAAATGCAGACCATGGAGAGACAAACACTGTAGAAAGTGTGCATTAAATGACAGCTGGATTACAAAAAGAGGGTGGGAGGGGAGACACTAAATTTTTCATTTCCAGATCCCCTCTCAAATTTACAATCAGATAATTCACTCAACCTATATGGAGAGAACTAAAAGATGAGGCATGAAACTAAAAGTGTTTATGGAAAATGGTTTCTGATAGAAACTGGAGGTGTGGGAAAGATGATTTTCCAAATTACAAAATCAATTCAACATATTTAATTACCCTGAGAAGGTAAAAAGAGAATCATATTGATAGGTTAAAAAATTACAGCTCTAATTTCTGTCATTTTCAGGAGGAAAATAAAATGGTGTTAGGGCTGAAATAAAGGAGTGGACAAAGATATACCTGACTTTAACCAATTCTGAGATGAATAATTTTTCTCATTTTAATATCTCTGAAATAAGTATATATGGTATCTTAAAATTAGTTATTTCTTACCATATTGGCATAGTTTATTAGACAGCAAATATCTTTTTTAGAGATCTATAGAGTAATGACACAACTTAACAAAGACTGGCTCCTTAGATTGACAGAATTATGATTTAAATCAAAAGAAGCTCAGTGCAACCCTAGTAATATATTGGATTATCATTTCTTTTAAAATTATCCACACAAAAGAGAGGATGGCATTGGTTTAGGAGGGCACTCACCATCTCACTCTAGGAGGATGGCTGATCAGGGACAGGATACTGGCTGAGTAGTCTGTGCTGGGGACCCATGGAGTGAGAACCTTGGGGACATTGATCTGGAGGGAGCTGGATGGTGAGGTGGATTGCTCAGTAAAAAATTGTGAGTTTTCCCCCTGGCTGTGGTAGTTGACACAGAAGGCTAAGCCCCACCCTCAGGGAAAAGACTGGGATGAGCCATGACACCTGCTGGCACCCCAGTGAGAGTGAGTGTTCTCTGAGAGTGGGAGGGTTGTGGTGGAGGGTCAAGGGGGGTTTCCTTTCAGTGGACTTCGCTGCTTGGAACCCCTGGCAGCTTTGGTGAACAAAATAGCTGACTTGAAGTGGCACCAGGCTGAGGGGAGTGGCAAATCTGCTGAGAAAGGCTCATTTACCTAGCCGTCCAGGGATATGCCCCAAGTCCCACTGGCAACCCAGTGAAAGGGAGCATTTTCTGAGAGTGGGAGAGCTCTGATAGAAGGTGGGGAGGGGTTTCATTTCTATGGGTTTGGTTGCCTGGAACCCCTCACAGCTTTGGGGAGAAAATAAGCTGGCTTGAAGAAGCACCAGGCTGAAGAAGAGCAAATCTGTTGAGGAGGCATGATTTACCTAACAGCCCAGTGACACTGAGGCTTGGTGCCAGAAGGGGCAGAGTCAGCCAATTTTATTGGTCTGCACTGACAAGCATCAGACCTTCAGGTCCCCAGGGGAGGCCAGGAAGTGTGAAGTGCTTGATTAGTTTTTATGAGCCTATTAGGGTCCCCTCAGTGGAGGGGGTGATCTAGAAGAGGCCTTCTTTTGGGCCCCTTATTTCTCAAAAAAAAAATAAAATTTTTTAACTTAGTTTAATGGCTAAAATATGCCTCAAAGCCTGCAGATTGAACCCTGCAGGGTAATTGATTGATGAACACAAGCAGGTTGAAAGGGTGCAGTAAGGCCCAAGAATGAACACTGTTCTTCCATAGCTTTGTTTGAATGCTTGCTTGTGTGGTTGTCTGGTTTTTCTTTGTTTCTTTGTTGTCTCTTGCTTTTCTTTCCTCTTTCCTCGCCCATTTTATCTTTTTTCCTTTTTTTAAAATTAGGTGCTGCCAGCTTGTCTCTTCTTTGCTGTGCTTCTTATTCCATGAATTTCCATTTTCTGTCTATATTGATTTTTTCTCCCAATGCTGTCTCTTTTCCTTCCTTCATCTTTCTACTTTCTGCTTTTTTCATTACCCACAACTTCAAGGGTGACAATTTCCATCTTGTTTATTCTGCTTTCTACTTTATTTTTATTATTAACATTTCCTTTAAGCCCTTTCTTTACTCTTTCTCTCTCTCTTCATCATTTTGGCCTTCTAAATCATTATATATATTTAGCTCTATTTGGATTCCCTGTCCAATGTAGGTACTCCACTTTTTTCCTGCTACTCTACATTGCATACATGAGTTAAATATTCATTTTACTAAGTCTTATATGGCCCCTCATATAAGTTTATCAATATTACTATTATCCTTCTTCCTTTCTCACATCTTTTGATTCCTCCAGCCCTAATCTTTTGCCTTCAAGGGAACAGAGAAGGAAGCAAAGAAATAGAATGGGAAGAAAAAAGTGTCAAAGAGAAAACTTAACACACACACAGAACCACCAGCTAAATAAAACTCTAGAGCAGAGAGAGAAGCTAAACAACTGAATAAACCCATCAAGATAAAGTAATGACTAGAGGGCAATAAAAAATTACAAACCACACTGAGAAACAGGAAGACATGGACCAGTCCAATGAAGAAACTAAAAACCTGGAAGAGATGCAGAACATTGAACAACAAATCAAAGATTTCCAAACAAATATCATGGACCAACTTAATGAAGTGAAGGAAGAGATTAAGAATATTAAGAAGACACTGGAAGAACATACTAGAGAAATTGCAAACATACATAAAAAGATAATGGATATTATGGTGATCAATGGCACAATCTAAGAAATCAAAAACATGCTGGATTGACATAACAGCAGATTTAAACATGTAGAAGCAAGAATTAGTGATGTGGAAGGCAATACATCTGAAATCAAACAGAGAGTAGAACAGATAGATAAAAAGATAGAAAAAAATGCAGCAGGGACTTAAGAATTTAACCAACAACATAAAATGCACACACACATTATAGGCCTCCAAGAAGGAGAAGAGAAGGGAAAGGGAACAGAAGGAGTGTTGAGGGAAATAATGGCTGAAAACTTGTCAATTCTATTGAGAGAGATGGCTGTACATATCCAGGAAGCACAGCACATCCAAAATAGTATAAATACCAACAGGCCAACTCCAAGACATATTCTTGAGAAAATGCCCAAAGCCAAGACAAAGAGAAAATACTCAAGGCAACAAGAGAAAAGAGCACCATCACATACAAGGGAAGCACAATAAGATTAAGTGCTGATTTCTCATCTGAAACCATGGAGGGAAGAAGACTGTTGTATGAAATAGTCAAAGTACTAAAAGAAAAATACTTCCAGCCATGAATTCTCTATCCAGCAAATCTGGCATTCTAAAATGATGGAGAGTTCAAAATATTCACAGATAAACAGAAATAAAGAGAGTATGCCAATAAGAAACCTGCACTTCAAGAAACACTAAAGGAAGTTCCACAAGTTGAAAGGAAAAAACAAGGGAGAGACAGTTGGAGGACAGTGTAAGAACAACTAAAAAGACAAAAAGAGAAAAAAAAATGTGGCATACATTAACCCAAAGAAAATATGGCAAATGTAAGAAATTCATTGTGAGAAATAATACTGAATGTTAATGGATTAAACTCACCAATCAAGAGACACAGATTCGCAGAATGGATAAGGAAATATGATCCATCTATATGCTGTCTACAAGAAATCCAACTTTGACCTAGGGATTCAAGTAGGCTGAAAGTGAATGACTAAAAAACAAATTTAAAAGCAAAATAGGCAAAAAAGGGCATGATTAGCTATCGTAATATCAGCGAAAAAAGACTTTAAATGCAAAACTATTGTAAGAGACAAAGATGAACACTATATATTAGTAGAAGGGGTTATCTCTCAAGAAGAAAGCATAATCATAAACATTTATGCACCTAATCTGGGTCCTCAAAATACATGAGGCACACTCTGGAAAAACTAAGGGGAGAAATAAAGGCCTCTACAATTATAGTGGGGAACTTTAATACACCATTATCACCATTAGAAGGAACATCAAGACAGAGAATCAATAAAGTAACAAACACTCTGAATAATACATTAGAGGACTTGAACCTAATAGAAATATACAGAACACTACACCAAAATACAGCAGGATTTACATTCTCCTCGAGTGCACACGGATCATACTCCAAGATAAACCACATGCTAGGCCACGGAACAATTTTCAATAAATTCAGAAAGATTGAGCTTATACAAAGTAATTTTTCTGACCACAATAGAAGGAAATTGGAAATTACTAAGAGCCAGAGAAACTGATTAGGCACAAATATATGGAAGTTAAACAAAACACTCTTAGACAAACAGTGGGACAAGGAGGAAATCTCAAATCAATAACTACCTTAAAACTAATGAAAATGACAACACAACATATCAAATCCTATGGGATGCAGCCAAAGCTGTCCTGAGAGAGAAGTTCCTAGCCATAAATACATATATTAAAAAAGAAGAAAGAATTAAATTGAAGACCAAACTGCAGATCTGGAAGAACTGGAAAAACAACAACAAACTAAACCTAAAGGAAGTAGAAAGAAGGAAATAGCAAAGATTAAAGTGGAACTAAATGAAATAGAGAATAAGAAAGCACTAGAAAAAATAAACAACACCAAAAGCTGATTCTTTGAAAAGATCAATAAAATTGACATACCCTTAGCCACACTAAAAAGAAAAAGAGAGATGAGAAGCAAATACACAAAATAAGGAATGAGCAAGGGGATATCACTACTGATCCCACAGAAATAAAGAGTATATTAAGAGGATACTTTGAAAAATTATATGCCAACAAGAATAATAATTAGAGGAAATGGACAAATTTCTAGAAACTGACAGCCTACACTGATGAAAGAAGAAATTGATGAACTCATGAGTCCAATTACAAGTAAAGAGACAGATCAGTCTTCAAAAACCTCCCAACTAAGAAGAGCCCAGGACCAGATGGCTTCACAGCTGAACTCTACCAAACATTCTGGAAAGAGCTAACAGCAATCCTGTATAAGCTCTTCCAAAAAATAGAAGTAGAAGGAACGTTTCCTAACTCATTCTATTATGCCAACATTACCCTAATACCAAAGCCAAGCAAAGATATCACAAGAAAGGAAAATTTCAAACCAATTTCTCTAATGAACCTAGATGCTAAAATCCTCAATAAAATACTTGCTAATCACATTCAACAACAGATCAAAAGAATTTTACACCATGACCAAGTGGGTTTCATCCCAGGTATGCAAGGATGGTTCAAAATAAGAAAATCACTCAAGTGGAGTGGCAAGATGGCATTGGCTTAGGAGGGCAACTCTGGACAGCTCCCAGAACATGGCAGATAGTGGATGGGTTCCTGCACAGGGGTCTGTGCTGTGGGTGTGTGGAGTGATAAGCTTGGGGCATCTATCTGGGCAGATCAATGGCGTGGACTGAAACATAGAGATTCGTGAGTTTTAAGCCTGCCTGTGGTGGTTAACACTGTCAGCTGACCCCCACCCTTATGGGAAATAAAAAGGCTGGTTGGAAGTGCCACTCCCATCTTGTAACTGAGTGGGCTGGCCTGGTGGGAGGGGGCGTTTTCTGACAGGGGAGCTCTGGTAAGAGAGCTTTATTTTCTGGGGATTTGGCTCCCTGAAGCCCCCTGCAACTTAGAATAACAAAACAGCTGCAGTGAATTGGCACCCAGAGGATAGGAGGGGTTAATCTGCTGAGGGAGTTGATTTGACTAGCTGCCCAGAGATAAGCCCCAGGCCCCGCGGAGCTGGGGAGAGGGCAACCTCCAAGAGAAGGAGAGTTCTGACAGAAAGCAGAGAGGGGATATTTTAGCTGTCAATTTGGCTGCCTGGACCCCTTCATAAATTTTGGGAGCAAATAAGCCAGCTTGAAGCAGCAGCAGGCAGAGGGGAGAGGCAAAACTGCTGAGTAAACCTCATTTACCTGCAGCCGGGTGACACAGGGGCTCTGATCCAGAAGGGCGGAGTCTACTGTTTTTAGCATTCTACACTAACAAACATCAGATTTTTGCATCCCTGGGGAATCCAGAAATTGGGAAGTGCTTGATTAGTTTCCACGAGCCCAGTTATGGTCCCCTCCGTGAAGGGGTTGGTATAGAGAAGGACTTATTTTTGGTCCTGTATTATGAAAAATAAATAAATAAATAAATAAAATGTTCAGTTTAATAAATGAAAAATAAATTCTTTTTCATTTAGTTTAATAGCCAAAAGCTGCTTCAGGACCTGCATATAAAAACCCTGTGGTGAAATAGTTTAAAAAACACAAGAAGGCTGAGAGCATCCATGGACACCAGAGAATATTGATCCCCCTTAGCTTTGTTTGACTGATTGCCAGTGTGGTTGTTTGCTTTTTCTCTGTTTATTTGTTGTCTCTTGCTTTTCTTTCCTCTTTCCTCCCCCCTTTCTTCTTTCTTTCATTTTTTAAAATTAAGTGCTCCTAGCTACTCTCTTCTTTGCTGTGCTTCTTCTTCAATAATTTCCCATTCTCTCTATATATTCATTTTGTATTCCAAATTATCTCATCCCTCCCTTATCTTTCTGCCTTCTGCTTTCTGTTGTGGATATTAAATACCACATTTTTTCCATATGCCCACAACTCAAGGGTGACAATTTCTATTCATTCTATTTTGTTTTTTTCTATATTTATTAATATTAACTCTTTATTTTTAGCCCTTTCTTAACTCTTTCTCTCCCTCCTCATAATCCTAACCTTCTAAACCATTATATATATATATTCCTCTATTTGGTTTCCCAGTCCATTGTAAGAACTCCACTTTTTTTTCCTGTTACTCTACACTGCCTACATGAGTTAAATATTCTCTTCATTAAGTCTTATTTGGCACCTCTTCTAACTTTTGTCAATATTACTATTATCCTTCTTCCTTTCTCACATCTTTTGATTCCTCCGGCCTTAATACTTTGCCTTCAAGGGAAGATAGAAAGAACCACGGAAATAAAATATGAATTAAAAGTATCAAAGAGAAAATTTTACACACACACAGAACCACCAGCTAAATAAAACTCCAGAGCAGAGAGTGAAGCTAATCAACTGAATAAATCCATCAAGATAAAATGATGACTAGAAGGCAAAAAAATTACAAACCACAGTGATAAACAGGAAAACATGAACCAATCCAATGAACAAACTAAAAACCAGGGAGTGAAGCAGAACATTGAACAACAAATCAAAGCTTTCCAAATAAATATCATGGACCAATTAAAGAAGTGTAGGAAGAGATTAAGAATATAAAGAAGACACTGGGAGAACATACTGAAGAAATTGTAAACACTCCCAAAAAGATAATGGCTATGATGGTGACCAATGGCACAATCCAAAAAATCAAAAAGATGCTGGATTCACATAGCAGCAGATTTGAACAGGCAGAAGAAAGAATTAGTGATGTGGAAGAAAATACAACTGAAATAAAACAGGTAGTAGAAAAAATAGACAAAAAGATAGAAAAAATCCAGCAGGGATTCAGGAAATTAACAGACAACTCAAAATGCTCAAACATATGCATTATGGGCATCCCAGAAGGAGAAGAGAAGGGAAAGGGAACAGAAGAAGTGTTGAAGGAAATAATGTCTGAAAATTTCCCAACACTATTGAAAGAGATGGATGTGCAGATCCAGGAATCAAAGCACACCCCAAACAGTATAAATCCCAACAGGCCAACTCCAAGACATATACTTGTCAAAATGTCTAATGCTCATTCAAAGAGAAAATACTCAAGGCAGCAAGAGAAAAGAGAACCATCACATACAAGGGAAACACAATAAGTGCTGATTTCTCAGCTGAAACCATGGAGGCAAGAAGACAGTGGTATGACATAGTCAAAATACTAAAAGAAAAATACTTCCAGCCATGAATTCTCTACCCAGCAAAACTGGAATTCAAAAATAATGAAGAATTTAAAATATTCACAGGTAAGCAGAAATTAAGAGAGTATGTCAATAAGAAACCTGCAAATGAAAAATCATTAAATGAAGTTCTCCAAGTTGAAAGGAAAAAACAAGGGAGAGAGAGTTGGAGGAGAATTTAAAAGCAACTAACAAGACAAAAAACAAAAACAAAACAACATATGACATAAATTAATCCAAAGAAAAATGGCTGAAGTAAGAAATTCATTACGAGTAATAACGCTGAATGTTAATGGACTAAATTCACCTATCAACAGACACAGATTGGCAGAATGGATAAGGAAATATGATCAATCTATATGCTGTCTACAAGAAACCCACCTTCGACTCAGGGATTCAAGGAGGCATAAAGTGAATGGCTGGAAAACCATTTCACAAGGTAACAATAGTCAAAAACGGGCAGGAGTAGCTATTCTAATATCAGACAAAATAGTCTTTAAATGCAAAACTATCATAAGAGACAAAGATGGACACTATATATTAATAAAAGGGGTAATCTCTCAAGAAGAGAGAGCAATCATAAACATTTATGCACCTAATAAGGGTGCCTCAAAATACATGAAGCAAACCCTGGAAAAACTAAGTGGAGAAATAAATGCCTGTACAATTATAGCAGGGGATTTTAACACACCATTATCATCATTAGACAGAACATCTAGACAGAAAATCACTAAAGAAACAAACGCTTGCAACAATACATTAGAAGACTTGGACTTAATAGACATACACAGAGCAATCCACCCAAATACAGCAGGATTTACATTCTTCTCAAGTGCACATGGAACATACTCCAAGATAGACCACATGCTAGGCCACAGAACAACTCTCAATGAATTCAGAAAGATTGAGATTATACAAAGTAATTTCTCTGACCACAATGGAATGAAATTGGAAATCACTAAGGGCCAGAGAAACTGGTTAGGCACAAGGATATGGAAGGTTGAACAACACACTCTTAGACAAACAATGGGTCAAGGAGGAAATCTCAAAAGAAATCAGCAACTACCTTGAAACTAATGAAAATGACAACACAACATATCAAAACCTATGGGATGTAGCGAAAGCAGTCCTGAGAAGGAAGTTCATAGCCATAAATTCATATATTAAAAAAGAAGAAAGAGCTAAAATTGAAGACCTAACTGCACACTTGGAGGAATTGGAAAAACAACAACAAACTAAACCAAAAGGAAGTAGAAAGAAGGAAATAACAAAGATTCTAGCAGAACTAAATGAAATAGAGACTAAGAAAGCACTAGAAACAATAAACAAAACCAAAAGCTGGTACTTTGAGAATATCAATAAAATTGACAAACCTTTAGCCAGACTAACAAAGAAAAAGAGAGAACAAATTCAAATACACAAAATAAGGAATGAGCCAAGGTATATCACTACTGATCTAAATATAAGAGCCAAAACATAAAGACCTTGGAAGATAATGTAGGGAAGCATCTACAGGACCTTGTAATAGGAAACGGTTTCATGAACTTCACAGCCAAAGCACAAGCAACAAGAGAAAAAATACATAAATGGGATTTCACCAAAATTAAAAACTTCTGCACCTCAAAGGATGTTATTAAGAAAATAAAAAGGCAGCCTACCTAATGGCAGAAAATATTTGGCAACCATATATCTGACAGGAGCCTAATATCCTGCATATATAAAGAAATCCTACATCTCGAAAATAAAGACAAACAACCAATTTAAAAAATGGGCAAGTCACCTGAAAAAACACTTCTCCAAGGAAGAAATACAAATGACTAAAAAGCACATGAAAAAATGTTCGACATTGCTAGCTATTAGGGAAATGCAAATCAAAACCACAATGAGATACCATCTTACACCGATCAGAATGGCAGCTATTAAAAAAACAGCAGAATATAAGTGTTGGAGAGGATGCGGAGGAATAGGAACCCTCATCCACTGCTGGTGGGATTGTGGAATGGTCCAGCCACTGTGGAGCACAGTTTGGCAATTCCTCAGAAACCTAACAGTAGCTCTCCCATATGATCCAGCAATTCCACTACTGGGTATATACTCAGAAGATTTGAAAGCAAAACACGAACAGATATATGCACACCAATGTTCATAGCGGCATTGTTCACAATTGCTAAAAGTTGTAATTAGCCCTGGTGCCCATCAACAGATGAATGGATATGCAAAATGTGGTACATACATACAATGGTATATTACTCAGCTGTTAGAAGGAATAAAGTGCTAACACATGGAATAACATTCATGAATCTTGAAGAACTTATTTTGAGTGATGCAA